>OZ010597.1:488559-731059 GCA_963932145.1 Acanthosepion lycidas
CACCCTGTTGTCGACGAATGCATACTCCTGCTGGTCGACCATTTAACACCCATCCAGATGACCACTCATCAGGTGAAAATCACATTGCTAAAATTGGTCTTTATGTAACTGTGAGCCCATTCAACTCTTTTCATCTGGTTTGCTTTGCTCAATGGGGGCCTCTTGATGGGACTCTTCACTTTGGCAAGGTCTTGAGGATAGTTTTACCAACTTTGGGCACTCCAGCACTTTCAAATATTTTTTTACTAGTTTCATGCGGTTTCTTTGAGACTTTATATTTAATTTTACGAGGATCTCTGGCAGTTAACTTTCACAAATGCGATCGTATGCTTTGATTATACGGTGGTCTCTATGCAACTTTTTTGAAATTTCTAGCATTGACAGACCACTTCCAAGCATGCGAGTAATTTGAGCATGATCGTTTTCAGTAAGACCCTTTTTTCGTACCCATATTAAGGATTTATATGGTGATTGCTTAATCAGACCGAACACTTGAAACTGTGCCTTTTTACATACTTTGAGAAAAAGAACCCTGTTACTATACAACTTTTTTTCATTGATCATATTCTCTTGTCTGAAAGTATAATTTAATCTGCAAGAAGTACAAAGTCTGAAAAAAACAGAATTTATTGACACGTTAGATGAATACATTATTTGCATAATCAAGCAGAACGCACTGTATCTATACACACACATTTATATATATATATATATATATATATATATATATACACACACATATTTATATATATATACACATACACATTTATATATATATATATACACATACACACACATTTATTTATATATATATATACATACATACATATATTTTTATATATCCATATATATATATATACATATAGACACACACATATATATATATACATACACTCACAAACATATATATATATACATACACTCACAAACATATATATATATATATATATATACATACACACATATTTATATATATACACACACATACATATATTTGCATAAATATACAAGTGAACATTGATGTCAACACTTAGAGGTGTCAGGCTGTTTCATGGTAGATGCAATCGTCAGGCCATAAGTGTTTTTGTTGTTTATATCCCACAAATAAAAACATTAATTGATTTGAATAAGTCCCTTTGAAGGACAAAACACATCACTTAGAGTTTTTCCAGTTTGTCATTCAATTAACTACATTAAATGTATAAAATGAAAAACATAAAATATATAATCAGTAAATTACTGATACCCCCCTGAAGAGTGGACAGACAGGTCTGCCTATAAAACTCTGCAGTCAGGATGCTGAAGGTAGCATCAATCAGCAAGTGACAAACTTACTCATATTTATATATACATACACACACATAAACTTGAGGTTCAGTCAAAAAGTAATGCTACTTCTTTAATTATGTAATTAAATGGGGTTGTATTCCTCAGATACTGCTTGTACAACACCAAATGCTTCTTCTGAAGAGTGTTCTCAAATTCACACATATATCATCAACATAAAAATTGCTACCTCCTTCTCACTGCTGCAGAATCATTTATTATGCTAAAATCACAGCTAACTGACCAATCAGCATTCTTGACTTCATTTTCATTCACACAGTCAAATGTCTTCCTCCAGTCCAACCAATCAGCATGTGGATTACTATTGGTCAAACTGTGCCAAGCTGTATAAAAGTGCCGCTTATTATTGAGGTGTCCATAGATGGAAAAAGTGTACAGCTCTGGTTGCCTCTAGCTGCTTGCAGATACTGATGAGCAAATGTGCATGCTGCCATTGGCAACTGATGGAGAAGTACTAACTCCCAACAGTAAGGCCCTAATATGCCATGGACGTGTCAGTATTATGCTGAACATTGGTCATGCTCAACCCATGTGCATTGACGCCCTAATTGTGGATGGACCACTACTTGGATTCGATCTTCTTGGGATTGATGCAATCAGAGAACTGGGATGCGTATATATACCCAAAATATACTATACATTGGGGAGTTTCGTTATTCCCCCAGACCTACATGTCCAACACCTTATGTATGTCTTCCAATCTTGCTGGATCCTTACATAATAGTCCATAATTGGACAGGTGCTCTCTCACACATGTGACAGGAACCAAGCTTTCATTGAAACAAATGTCATCAATATATGTCAACGTGACATTCTTAATGGTATCGTCTTGAGACATTACTGCATCAATTATATCTGTCATAATGTGAGGTGCTACATTCAAACTGAAACCTGGTCATGTGAAGCAGTATCTTCAACAATTCAGTATTACAGGGCCACAATGCCTTGTCAACATGTATCTGCAGATATGCCCTTTGCAAATCTAATAAGGATAAGTTAGCCCCAGTCATCACCATTCATACAAATTTTGTGTACATACCTCCATGTTAGCAGTATACAGTTTCACAAAGCCATTTAACTTTCAGTAATCCAGTACTGGACAGACCTTCTGTTTGCTCTCTTGTATAACTACTATTAATGGGATCAGGCACTTAGGCAGGCCAACTTCATCTTCTGGGTATGGCCATAGCCACCTATTACACAGCCATGACCATCTCATATTCATCCTGTGCATAGTCGGGTACTGTGTATTCTGGCACTCTATTCTTTAGGGCTATAGGTGGTTGTCCATTTGCCCATTTCCATGAACCTGTCCATACTTTTTATGATGATCAAACTCTGCACTAAAAAATGGAAATAGCAGCACTGAGGCAGGTTTCCTTCAGAAAAGTTTTATACCTTTGAATAGCATGAATCTTCCCAATCACTTAGTTATTCCAGAAGTGTATGATTCTAAAATGTTGGCATTTATACATTTGATTTGGGTATATATATGCATCCTAGTTCTCTAATTGCATCAATCCCAAGAAGACTGAACCCAAGTAGTGGTCCATCCACAATTAGGGCGTCAATGCACATGGGTTGAGCATAATACTGCCATGTCAATGGCATATTAAGGCCTTACTGTTGAGAGTTAGTACTTTCATCTCAATCAGTTGCCAATGGCAGCATGCACATTTGCTCATCAGTATCTGCAAGCAGCCAGAGTCAAACAGAGTTGTACATTTTTTCCATCTATGGACACCTCGATAATAAACAGCACTTTGCTCCTTATTTGCTTGGGGAGAAGACAGATGCTGAGATCTGTTCCTTGGAAGTTTCCATTGGCACTCTGATGAGATATGCCTGACCCCGTTACACTGAAAACATCATATCTTGTGGCGGGATCTTCATGTCGGAGTTGCTGTCCTCTCTAAGTAGCCATACCTGCAATCTTTGGCCAGGTGGTTGGGACCAGGACACTTAAAACAAATGATGCCATCCTTCTGTGCAGCAGCATCATTATGAGTTTGTTGAGCAGATGCGGTGACAGACTCATCAGGCTCCTTTCTATTGGTCATAGCAGTCTGATCCTGAGTCATGGTGTCCATTCTGGATGATGCCTGGAGAGGTTGCTTGACTAGCTACAGCTGCTGAGAAATGAATGCAGATGCCATCCATTGCTCAGGCAGTTGCTGCCTAACCAGCAGAGCTAAATGTTTTAACTTTGTCTAGAGTTTTACCCTGGGTGAAATCGTCATGACACATTATTGATCAAATGCATTGAATAGATGCTCCAAATATGTAGTTATAAAGGCCTACTCAATCTGCTCTGTGTTTGACCTCTGTTCCTTAGTCAGCTGCCGATACACAGTGAGAGCCCTGGCTTTCAAATGCAGTATCTGCTCAATTTTCTTCATCTTGCAGAGTTCTCAATCCATTCTACAATTGGTAGATCAATAGCAGTCCCATTGAATTCAGCTGTTAGCCAAATAATGAAACCTCTATCTGCCGTGATTGGGAAGAAAGCTGAAATAGCTTGTAGTTAATGAGGTTCCTTTCTTCGGATGCCACTCTTCAGATGCCACACGTATGACACTGAATGCTTCTTCTGAAGACACAGTTCTCAAATTCGCGCAGTAAAAATTGCCATCTCTTCTCACTGCTCCAGCCCCTTTTATTATGTTAAAACCATGGCTGACTGACCAATCAGTGTTCTTGGCTTCATCTTCAGTCACACAGTTAAATGTCATCCTCTAATTTGACCAATCATGCAGATTGCTATTGATCAAACTACGCTAAGCTGTATAAAAGCCAATGTTTCAGAATCATACACTTCCAGAAAAACTAAAAGTGGGGAAGATTCATACCAGTTTCAAAGGAACAAAAGGTTTCTGCTACATGTCATGTATTGAGGTAAGGAAGTTATTGTTTTCTTTTGCAGCAGATGCAAGCCACTGACTCATTTACTTCTATGTAATTGTTTACTACAAATTACAACAGATTTTATTGTTGAAGTACACAAAGTTAGCCAAAATCAACATGTCTCAGGATTCCAAATTTAGTCTTCATCAGTCTACTTTCTCCACTGTGGCATTTAACCTGTGAATTAGGATATGTAACCTTGCCCCATAGAAGCTTCTTGTTTGCTTTCTTAACATATTTCATGAAGCCATTGCACAGCAATCACCCTTTGCTATGACTTGGAGTCTGTGAGCAGAGCATGAACTCACTTTGAGTAATCAAAAGACTGTACTAAAATACAGGCTCACAAGTAGTTTTTAGAATTTCGTTGTTTGTTTCTTCAGTCAGTTGTAATGAGAGCACCAGCCTGTTTCGCCTTATCCTCATTCAAAACAGTAGCTGGCCTGCTACTGCTGCAGGGCCTGTTACTATGTTTATCCTTTCTTTCTTGCACTAACCTCTTATGATTTTATATAAAAAATTTTCAGATGGGGACTTATTATGTGCCTTTCTATTCAAACCAAAAATCTTAGTTATTATATTAAAGTTTTGATTGTTGTATTCCCCAGCCTTTTTTAATGTCTCTTGTACTCTGTAACCTTCCTGAAACTTTGAACAAAACCCTTTATTCAAGCCACAGAGATTGATTATTCTCATGTGAATATTTGCAGCACTTTTTCCTCCCAAAAGCTGAAATTATGAATTCTTTGCTTTGTATGTGTCCATAGGTGTAGCTGCTTTGAAAGAGTTTTTCTTCTTTCCCAGGTTTTATGGTTTATACCTTAAAATTCATATAAATTCTGACTAATGCTTCTAAAACAAAATTAGAATAGATATTACTTTTTGACTGAACTTTGTGTGTGTATGTATCTTAATTATTTTGGTGTGAAGAGTGGAATTGGATTAGCTGGTAAATTCACTTCAAAGTAATGCTCTTGGGAAAGGCATTCTTCTCCCTCACCAGCTATGGATTAAATAACTAGGTAGATTGCTTTTTGCTTTGAAAGGGCAAACCAACCTAGGGGAAGGATAACTCAAACCCCCTGCCAACATATCATGGGCCAACATCCCCATGACAAACTTGAGGAGAGCTTGGATCCAATGGTTGACAGAAAACAAAGTCTTTTGTGTGTGTAAATAAGAAATGTTGATTAACAAAATGATAAAAATTGTTTGTTGTTTTAAATGAAATCCCTCCAAATATATATATATATATATATATATATATATATATATATATATATATAATAAATAAGTAGGGTGTATTTGTTTATCTGTTAATTGAAAACATGTATACATACAAACATTCCATTGTTCCTTCAGGAAGTATTTTTTATTGAGGATTCAGTAGATATGGTTACTAAGTAATATCAATATAAAGATTTTACAATAAAAGATTGAAAATCGGTAGCAGCCATATCCATTAAGTCTTATATAAGATTCTCAAAGTAAAACTTTTTTGCCTTTTGTTCTTTTTTACCAAAGAGATTCTTCATTTCACATGAACCCCAATGTTCAATTATTCCTTTTAAGCTTTTAGTGAATTTTCTAAATATTGACAATTATTTTTAGACAGAGGAAAGTTTAAAAGCAAATGGATATATCATGACAAGAATGTTAATAGGTAGATATTATAGATAAAAGGCATATATATATATATATATATATATATATATATATATATAGCAATCATTCTCTTGTGCATGTTTTGTTAAATATTATGGACAAGGAGATCAGAGTGCTTTCATTTAATTTTATATCATACTGAGTGTGTGTAGAAATTGTCCAGTATGTTAGTTTTCATAAGTCATTTAGCTAATATTTTAACCATTTGGGAGGAGAGGTTATACATATAAACACATCTTTGAGTCTAATGAATAAAAGTTACATTGAAATTGTGCTAAACTATTTTTAGATTAAAACAGTGCCTGCAATGATATGGTGGAAAATGTATTATTTTAAAAATAAAAAATAATCGCTATAATTATTTTAAATCATTGAAAAATTATCTTGCTGATTTTTTTTTTTTTTTTAAGCATTTCACCCCAAGCAAGACGGGATGCCACTAGCATGCAAGGGGTTACAGAGAGTGGGAGTGAGGGTAAAGAGGCGTGATAGAGGAAAGGATGAAGAGAAGGACAGGGAATAGATCAAGGCATCTGGAGATGTCGATTGACATTACATTTGAATAATTAGAGATTATCGTTTTCAAGGAAGCAAGTAATAAGAAGGGAATTCCACAGAGAGGAGGTGCGAGACATGAAGCTATTGGAGTAGAAGAGATGGCCACATTTAACTGTTTTGATAGTGAAAGGGTGGGACCAAGATGCTAGTCTAGTAGCACATTTAAATTCATGTAGTCTGGTAACTAGTGAAAGTAGCTGATCAGAGCAGTTACCATGAAAGTATTTGTAGAAAATACAGAGCGGCAACGATGCATCTGTGAGAGACCGACAGTAGACGAGATGCCAGATCAGGGCCAATCACATTGCATATACTGAATTTTGTTGAGGACCTTAAGATGAACAGCAGGGATACCAGATCATATATGGCAGTAGTATTCCATGTAAGGGTGAATGGTTGATTTATAGATTTGAAGGATGGACTTGCACAAGAAAAACTTTCTGGTGTGACACAGGGGACCAATTTTCCTTGCAGTGGATCAAGCTGTTGATTCAATGTATATGTTCCATCTCAGGTCAGCAGACAGTGTGAGACCAAACAGTTGTAAAGAGGTGCTCGCATGGAGCTGAGCATCAGACATTCTAATGGGAGGCAGGGAAGGTTCCCTGTGGTGAGTAATAGAGAGCAGTTTTATTTTTGAGGCATTAAAGTTAACCAGCCAATTCCTGCCCCAGTCAACAACTGATTGGAGGTCCTTTTCAAGATTAATGGCCAGGTTAATTTTGTCAGTGATACCAGATTTGCTTTTGAGGCAGGAGTAAATAGTAGTTTCATCTGCATAGATGCCTACTTGGGAACTGATGACGTTGCATGATTGTTAATGAAGATAAGGAACAGAGTAGGGCCCAGGATAGAGCCTTGAGGAACACCTGTGTTTATGGGAAAATCCATTAAGGATGAGCTTCATTACACAGTTTGACAGGAATGATCATATTAAATCAAATAATTGACCTGAAATTCCATATTCCCGAAGCTTACAAAGGAGGCCGGCATGCCAAACCCTATCAAATGCTTTAGAGATATCTTGAGCCATGGCACGAGCTTCTCTGTTATTGTGAGGTGCTTGGTAAACAATTTCATTTATGGCTGTGAGCACATCAGCTGTAGAATGGGCAAATTGGAAACTGTATTAATTGTCAGAGAGCAGATCATGGGATATAAGGTGCTTAACCACTTCAGCGTTGATTAAAGCTTCAAAGACTTTGCTGAAGAGTGGTAGGAGACTTATAGAATGGTAGTTAGATGGGTTAGAAGGGTCTCCAAAGTTTTTAAAGACAGGTACAATAGATGAGGACTTCCAACAGGCTGGAAAGCAAGATTCATTGAGGCAGTAGTTATATAATTTGGGATAATAGAGAAGTGCCAAAGGACCATAAAATGGACTGTGGCACGGAAACAGTGCCCTATACAAGAAGCCATTTACTGATATAATGTGAAGGATGACACATCGAGCCCAACTGCACCAGCTAATGCAATTCATACTCATGAGGTTAGGCTCAAGGACATTGACACTGTACATGCACTAACACAATGAACAGTGCATGAAACATATAAAGTTGAAGATGTGGTATGGGTGAGACCACCCCAGAACCAATGTACCTTCAAATTTACAACCAGGTAGGTCACTGGGATCATCAGTTCACAATCTGTCCTGATTGATGGTGTGCCACATCATGTTAAAGACATCCGACTTGCATGGGACCAATGCTCTGCCATGAGTGACACTGATGAGTCATCCATGAGTGATGGGGAGTTGAAAATAGATTCCCAGACTTTCAATGTGCTTCCTACTGCAGTGGAGATCGACAGTGACATCACTGAGGATGAAGTACCTCCCACATGTAGTGACAACAATGAAGATGAAGTACCTCCCCTGCAAAGGAGCTCTAGAAGGAAACACCCGTCACCTGCATGCTGGTGCTATGAACAAGACATTAGTAGTTTAAGAGAGAATTGGGTCAACCCAATAAAAGACTCTGAGTTTGTATGTGTATGTTGTATTTGTTGCTGTAAGCACCAGGAGTTGCGTCCCCTTCCGCAATGGGCTGTTCAGAGAAGATTTTGAATATGAGCAATACCGGGCAGGTATTAGCCAATACTCAGCATGGGTCTGGGACTAGGAGAGCTATATAACACCAGTGTTTTTCTCAGACAAAAGAAGTGCTCTGAACGTGTTGACGTGCAAAAACCAGACAAGACGAACACATCTGCTTTATTCCATCTTTGAGATTTTGGGGCCATTTTCATTCTTTCAGAGCTTTCCTTTTTTCTAATCCCTTGATTCCAGTTGCACAAATATTGTGCTATGAATCCTCTACATCCTATCTCAATTAATTTGTAGTACGTTTAACAACTGTTTTGTTGACACTGTTCACTTTGTTAGTACTTAACATATTTTCTTTCATTAGCAAATATCATGAACTGTTCCCAAGACATGCCCAGCTCCTATATTATCAGTTTAGTGTTGTTGTGGAAGATTATCAGATCTGATGGGGTTCTGTTTCTGCAATTTGTTTAGGGAATTTTAATTGCTTTTTTAAATTTGCTTCTAACCACTAATCTGGAAATGAAGGTAGGAGACAAGTTTTTTCCTCTTCTTTGTAATTGCTTATTTGGGCCTGCTCTGACAAATTTTACTCTCCTTAATAGTTCATATCTGCTTGTTTGTCTGTTGTTGGTGTGTCAGCTACCACTACTTGGTTGAGTCTCCAGCAATAACATCCATTGGTTAAAGCCTTAGAGCAGTTACCTAATATAAGTTGTAGCAATCATTTGGGCTCTCCCTCTTATTCCATGTATGTAAGTTTGCCAGACTTGGTAAGTTGTCTTATAAAGATTAAACAAGGAAATAGAATTGGTTGAGGTCAGCCCACCACAAATCTAACCACTTGATATTTAATCATTCTGTTCCTTTCCACTTTGTACATGCTCCTTGCAGGACTTAATCCTCCCATTTTACAATCACAATTTCCTCCACTCCGACTTCTCTCAGAAGGAGCTAGTAACTTTTCTTCATTTCAGGCTTAATTAACTGACAAGGTAGGAAACCAACCTAGACCTGCTATCCTCTTCGCTATTGCCCTCAATAGTACTTTTTGCTATAGTCTTTTTTATTTCCACTGTTGTTATGGGGATTTGTACTGTAGTAATGGCTACAAAATAGTACTGCATGTTGATATATCTATACCTTGAATCAACTTGGTAATCCTGATTTGTTGACTTTTTTCAGCTGTACTCTTAGTTCATTGTTTGTTGCATGACCATGCTCTTGTTGAAAATGTTAACTAAACTTTTGACACGTTTTTCTTTTAATGTTGGAATTGTTTAGAGATGTACAGTTTAATTGAAAAACCAACTTTTTTGGTTTCATCTTCACACTGTGAAACCGCATTCAATTTTTTTACAAAACCGAACGATTTTGGTTTCATTTTTATATCACTACTGAATGACCATATCCAAAGAAACACTATTATTGAAAAAGACTTTCAGATTTTAATAAAATTAAATTTTATCAACATTTATACCATTGTAAGAGAAAAAGATTGGACAAAAATATGTTAAAACATTTAATTGACTAGTTTTAAGAAATAAATGTGAAATCTATATGTTTAAAAAAGAAATGAAGAAGAAAAAAAAAGGGAATACGACATGATGTCTGAAATCTATTTGTTTCAGGTTTCAAAAAAAAAAATAAAATAAAAACTTTTTGCATTAAAATTAAGTTAGCAACAAAATAGCGAGTAAAAATAAAAAATCAGTTGCCAGTTTCATCTTAATGTTAAATTTTATGAAGTCGGATTTTTTTTAAGGATTTTCTAGTAAGCCATTAATATGCTAATCACTAAATAAAGTTGATTAAAATAGTTTTTAATTTTGGTTTTAAAATGTGTATCTAAAAAGGAACAGGTGATACTCACAGATTTGCAAATCTACACATTCTAAAAATCAAATTAATAGCTTTTAATTATTTTTAATATTTAATTTTAGGTGTATTTGCTAGATAAAAACATAAATTTATTTAGGGGAAAAATATCTCATTGATTTTCCTTGTTTAGAGAGAAATTTTTTGCAAAACCCCAATAATAGTTGATTGGTGTACAAGAAAAAATTGCTGTTTGTGTTTTTTTTTTTTTTTTTTGCTTATTCTATAATTGAAGGAAATTGCTTTCTTGAGCTAGAGAAGAAATGAACATCTTCCTGGTTGTAGTTTAAGTTGTCTTCTAATTGAGTGTACAATTTCAAGAATATTGATAAAGATTGGTCAAAGTAACGTGTAAAAATTAGTCTAAAAAAAAAAAAAAAAAAATCATTTCACATTTTCGGCTGGTTGAAGCAATACCATTTTAACTCGCTGTAAAAAAATAATTCAATGAATAAAAGCACATACAAATTACATATTTAGAAAGATTGTATTATTTTCTTTCCTGCCATATGAATATTGTTAAGATTGAACCAGAAATACACAAGATATTGCAAGTTGAATGGATTAAGTATTATCAATCTCAAACAAAATAAGATATCGACTGGAAATGCTATCATTACACAAGAAAATGAATGGCTTCCTTAGAAATAAAAAATACTGAATTAAAAATTGAAAAACCGAATTGAAAACCATGGTATCAAGGAAAACAATACCGGAACATAAATTGCCAAACCGACCAACTCTAGAATTGTTATTCCTAAGATTGTAAAGGGGAATTTTTCAATGACTTGACCCCTTTTTTTTTAATAACTAAAGACTTTTATTTTATTCAAGCTTAAGTCAAAACATTTTAGAGTCCTTTTAACAATCATCTCCCACTAGTAACATTTGATATTGTCACTATTAAGTCATCCATATAAGTTTTTATTGGTGGTTAACAGGTGCCTGGTATAGACAAGGGGCCCCAACATTCTACTTCTGCTGATTTTACCAACGTATTTATGCCCAAGGCAAAGAAGGCAGCAGAAATTGTACAACTGGTTATTATTCCTCTCTCCAGGTTGTACCAATCTGAAGTGGTGGATCTTGTCACTCTTATATAGAAGTTGGTGTTATATTCTGCAATTAGAATCCATCTCACTTTTGGAACAAGGTGTCTTTCTAAGGCTTCTTTTATAAGCATATGTGAAATTGATCTGTATACATTGGTGAGATCTAGCCACAGGACCACTAGGTCACCTCTGTTTCTTTTGCTTTGTTCAGGAGCTCTGTTAGTTCACCTGTCGATTCCTAATTTCTAGACTGATGTATCAATGTATTCATTACTTTGGATGAACTTGGATAGGCACCTGGCTATAATCCCAAAGAAGATCTTGCCTTCAGTATTTATTAATGGGATGATCTGAAACTGGTTTATATTCTTTGAATCTTCTTGCATTGGTATCGAGATGCCTTCATCCTTTCTCTACTAGTCAGCAATTCTGCCTTTTCTCCAAACTCCTCTAAAGATTTTCCACAACATCCTTTGGATTCAGGGATATCATTTATAAATGAGGTATGGACCTTCCCTCTGAGTTTCTTGACCCTATTAGTTCTATTATTGTTCTTGTAGGGCTTTGTTTCAATACAATTTTTCCGAACATTTCTGAGTCTATGATGACAATTAGTGATCCTGCCTCTAGAAGCTGATTGCAATATCTCAATGATGTCATTGTCCAAATCTTGCCATTCACCCTTTTTATTTGGGAGCCATTTAATTCACCTGTGAATTTCCGTGTCACTAGTTGGAGAGACCAGGCACTGGGGTGCAATTTTTGGCCCTGCTTCTCTTGGGTTTTACCAGGGCTTATACTTGTATTATGTTCCTGTGATTTCTTATTGAGACACTTCATCTGGCTTTGGTGGCTCTTTAAACTGTGTTGATTTTTGCATGACTTTCAGTAAATATATTTCATATTTGTAACCCATTGGGCAGTATCAGTTGTTTCCTTGTTATCTGCCCTTATGGAGATCTCATCATCTCCTCCTCTTGGGATTTCCTATGGGCATGTTTCAGTCAATGTACTTGTAGCTTTCTTTGAGTTTCCCTTAAAGGGGAATGCAAGTAGGGCTTCTAAATCACCTTGCTTCTTTTGCTCTTTCCATGCTGTTAACTCTCTCTTCAGTCATCATCAAGGCTCTTCCGAGGTCATTATTGTTAATTCCAGAATTATGATTCATAATATATAGTCTTTGAATGTTCCAAGTTGTCAGTGATGTTTTCTTGGGTTCATTAAATGTTTCAGGTTTTTCAACATCAGACTCTTTCCACCAGTTGACCCCACTTGTGTTGATCAAGTACAGTCTAATCCTGGTGGACGTGTGCCATGTATTAAAATATAAATAAAATGAATATACCAATTTTTATTCATTTTTCTATCAAAAGTTTCCAAGAATACAGTAGGGCCTCACTATTTGCAGATCCTCTTCTACAGTTGGCCTAATATGCAAAGCTTAGTAAATAGTTACACATACATTAATGTGTGTTCTGAAAAATCTTTGAGCTCTATCCAGAATATATCATGCTATTTTAAATATATTGAAAACTGGTTGTTTTGATTTGATGTAGCTTGTCAAGCAGTAGCAAGAATCACTAAACTTTATTGCATGACCACAATGACTGAATGAGTAGTATAGGGTATTTTGGCAAATTATTGCATCAATTTGTGTTCAAAATTTATTAAAGCAAAACTAACTTGCCAAATATTTTTTAAGAACAACATTATATTGGTGCTGAAAAATTATAGCTAATAAAACCGTTTCTCCAAGTCATTCATAGTATTAATATTCTTCATAATGATTAGAGATGGTCAAAAATAAAAGCATTACAATCTTTGGATGGCTTCTCCACAATTTGGACTCTGATTTTTAACAACTTATGCCCAAACTGGAAAAACAATGTAAAATTTAAAGACAGACAGACATTGCTGGCTGTTTTTAATAAATCATATATATATATATAGTTTATGAAAAACTAGGTAATCTGTATGGGTAAATCCAAGGAGGATAAAATCCAGAGAGCTCAATGTAAATCCAGAGCAAATAATTTAAATAAAAAACAGACCACTTTAAGGTTCCATGTAATAAATTATTTCACCACAGCCCTTTTAAAAGACTGCGGATCATCAGACTTTACTTCCAAAGGTTGAAACAAAAAAATGAAAAGAAATTTACACATTTTTGACGGGCTGTATTAAGCATATGTTAATTAACAAAGTGAGGAAGTGAGCGGGGAGAGCAAAGACATGAGTGAGTTAGATGTAATTTAAAATTTCTATTCTTTTATACTTAAAATTAAGAATGAGGTAAAATAATTGTTTAAATGTGTCAATGTCTGGACTTCAAGTAATTTTAAGTAACTGGATAATGTTGCTATTTTTTTACTTTTTGTTTCAACCTTTGGAAGTAAAATCTGATGATCCGCAGTCCTTTAAAAGGGCTGTGGTGAAATAATTTATTACATGGAACCTTAAAGTGGTCTGTTTTTTATTTAAAATATATATATATTACACATATATAGTTTTTCACTTAAAGTTGGATATATTTATTTGAATACAAGATATCCATATCATATGTACATTTATAACAGAAGTTTTTTGTTCTACATAGTTTAAAATGTGAGGCTTATGCAATTTCTTTTATTCATATAAATACATAGCAACATTATCCAGTTATCAAAGTATTTTTCTTTCATTTCTATGACTATAGACCACCTTTCTCTATAGGGAACAGTATACTGAAGTGTTTTAAAAAACAAAACAAAACAAAAGCCATAAAAATATCAATTTGACAGTTTATATGATGTTGCCATCAGTGATTTGGGGTTGGTTTCATTGAACATGGGAGTAGTGGAATTGGAAAGCATTTGTGTAAATATACACAAAATGTATAAGACAGTTTTGAAACTTCTACTTTGATATGTTTTACTAATGAAACAGCATAATTTAAAAGGAGTAGATAGGTTTGTCTATTACCCAGTTCATACTCCTCCATGGTTTTTTGAACAGGAACAAGTTTATTCCTTGTTCACTGTTTAGAATTGGGTGTGCAGTTCCTTCTAAAGTCTACTTCAACTCCATACTTCAAATATTTCTGCCTAAAACTCTGAGCTTTTATTTGATATTGATTTATTTTCACTTTTCTCAATGGGAGTAGATAGGTTTGGCTATCATCCAGTTCACCCTCCTCCTCCGTGGTCTTTTGAACAGGAGTAAAGGTTTACCCCTTGTTTCCTGTTGGATTTCTCGCTTCATCTAAACCTTTTCCTTCTGTTTTGTCTTGGTGGCATTATCTCCATGCTTGGCATGCTGCTTCTTATTCTCTCACCCTCTGCCTGGAGTGGCTCTTGGGCCTTGTACAGGTTGAACATCATTGGTAATACTAGATCCATGATAATTTGCTGTGTTACACTTATACCAGTACAAAAAGTGATATCATGCAGCAAACACAGCAATTTAAAAATAATGTAAAAAAATACAAACACTGCTTGCTTCTTACAAGGGACACTGATTAAAAGAATTTAGTGGTACAAAGCCTAACAATCCTTCAAAGGATATGCAATCCTTCCTACAGAGCTTGAAGCTTTCTAATCTCATATAGTGAGAAATTATAAGCAGTCATTATTTATTTTACACCTCGAAGCAAATATTGAGAAATGTACCAATATTCAATATTGTCAAAAACAATATTGTCAATTCAGTTCACTGAATTTGCTGAGCATGAATATCTGAAAAACAAAGTTAGGTGTCTATGTCACTTATGCGCACAAAAAGGATATCGTTCTGCTGTCCATGTATCTACGAATATCTCATCTTGTTTAACCAGGATATAAGAAACCCGGATATAAGACACTTCTTCTCCGGTCCCGACAACTCTCTTATATCCGGGTTACACTGTACTCAGTTACTGTTAGTGTTGGAGGAACACTGAAAAGCTGTAATTAGTGGGGAAACAATAAAATCACTCACCACGACTGATCATGTAGGGAAAAGACTAAAAGAGTAGTCAACAATCTGTGAAATGGAGTAATATTAAATAGGGAAGAACACTGAAGTGCATATGCTAGCCTAATAGGCCTTGCATAGAATGATTATAATAGTGTCATCATAGTAATTGTGAGTTCAATCTCTGGGCTGAGTAGCGCAGGCTTTGATTCAGTAGAAACTTCGTGAACAATAACTGAACACTACAGTAATAAACAAAAAACAAGACAACATAGAGACAGTACACTTACACTACAGTGTACACATTAGAATAGATTTAGATTTTTAGATTATTAATAGTTAATTTTGAAATCACCTTAATTACTTGGATCGGCAGACAGCTGATGAAGTCTGTGAGATACAACGGCTGAAATATTGAGAACAAAAATGAATTTAGAGTTCAAATGTAAATAATGATAACTCGTCATACTAGAAATTCGGCTAGAAATATAAATGAAATGGAATTATTAAAGTTTGAAATATTGATAAACTGATAATTAATTCACTTGTTTCCTTAACTTTGGCGTTCGAAACAAATTGAGAATTTTCCAGATTTTTATTTTTTTATGTTTCTGTGAGTGATCTTTTTTTTTTTTTTCATTTTCAGTTTTCCTAAATGTTATTTTTTTTAATTTTATCATTCATTTTTTTCTTTAGTTTAGCATCCTGACACAGTGGCTCGGAACACTTTTTTAAAAGTTAATAATTGTAATTTTCTGAGTAAACGAGGCCTTTACCAAAAGTTTTTCCCACAAACCAAAATAATGAAGAAATATTGAATTAAAAATACCTTTATTTTGTTTGTGAGTAACAGGTGTTTTCGAAAAAAAAAAAAGTTGCATTAAAACCGAAACGTAATGAAAAAAAAGTTACACAAAATGACTTTTTGTGAACGAGCAATAGTTACCTAGAAAAAAAAATTAGATTTTCTTAACACCATTAAAGGATAGCTTAAAATCTTACTGTTTGCGAAAAATCGCTGTAGCATTCTGTAAAATAAGTAAAATCGGCTTGTTTACAACTCCAGCTAAAAGTTGGTCTCCATGTGAACGGCGGCCATGTTTGTAGCGGCTGCTGAGTAACAGGCAAAACTAGAATCGGATTTCGGTAAGGTGAAAAGAAGATTTTTGGCTTCGCTACTCTCCCTTAGTTTATCTCTCTTTACTTTTTATTTTTATTAAAAACGAAAAAATATTCCGTATTTTTAAAGACAATTTTAGATATCATTCCATTCCATAAAGAAATTCTAGCGATAAAACTGCTGTTATTTTATTTGTTAAGAAGAATGAAGTAAAATAATCACCCCAAACACTAAGTGTGTGTGGAGTGTGTGTTGTGTAGTAACTTGCGAAAACTAAAAACTAAAAAAAATCATTTTATCAATGAATGAAAAAAGGGGTTCCGTTAGATAATTTAAAAATTACTTTGTTGTGGCCAAATCAGCTAGACTGTGTATTTCCAAAAATGTATGTGTTTATGTAATAATAATATGTAAATTAATTTAATTTCAAATTAATTTCAACGTTTCCTTCTTGTAATGTAACCCTTTGCCTTATCCCACAGGCGAAACGCTGCTATCTTCTAACTTATGGCAAATGTTTTCTAACAAGTTACATTTCTTAGTTCCATCAGTTAGACCTTTGAACCGGTGAACCGAGAAGAAGAGGGAAATAAATTCGCGAGCATATGGCAATTTTTTAAAAATATATAAAATGGGGAGAAAAATTAAATTAATAGGAAAAGAATCTGATGTTATGTGAAAGGTTTCGTTTCAGATCCTCGAGACCAGTATTGAAGTACTCGCCAGTGTAAAATTACTCGCCAATTATATTATCGGCCTCTAACCGGCACGTGGTATTTCAAAGAATTTTCTCTTAACAATCCAAGTAAGCTAATTATTTCAAACTATCTTTGTCTACTTTTAAACCTATGCAAACCATATCCCTTTGGCGAGTAACAAATTCTCTTATATTTGTCATAAACATTTTTAATATTATTTTGTGTCAGATCTTTTAATCTGTTGTATGAACATTTCCTCTTCATGACAATACTGTAGTGTACTATTCAGAAACATGTCGGGTTACCTCCTCCTAATTTTCGTAACCGCTATTTTCGTAACTGATGGGAAGAAGAAATTAACCTCTACAGCAGTAACAACAACAGCGACAAGTTCTGTCTTCCAGATTACCCATTCTTCGCTTCCGGAACAGAATTCCCGGATTATTTGTAGTGATGTCCGCCTGGACATCAGGTATCCCTTCCTCTACAAACCTGGGTGGAAGCTTCAAAAGTTGGTCTGCATGTCTCAACAACCATCCTCCTACCTCCACTTCAAATTTCTCTGCACTCAACTGTCTGGTAATGGTGCCTTCCATCCACCGTCGATCAGATCGAAAATTTCCGTACCAGAACCAGATCCTCAAATTTGATTTCTCGAAGTGGTGGTGGTGGTGGGTGGGAGGCTCATGACTTTAGTTTCCTGTTCCATTTTGTATTTCTAATCTAGAATATGATAAATGTCAGGCTTCATTGAATGAAAGGCAGTTCTTAATAAAGTTTTAGGAATCCCAGTTGCTGTGTGGGTAGTTATTCTAATGGTAAATAAGAATCTGTTTACCTTAGTTTCGAGTATTGTCTTCCTGTCTGCCTCCATCTTTTTCAGTGTTTCCTTGAATGTGCGCACATTGCGCCCCGCCTGCCCATTTGAGGATGGGTGATAGGAAATTGTGAAAATGTGTCGAATTCTGTTGCAGTTGCGTAGCTAAGGGGGGGGGGGGGCGAGTGGGGGACCGCTCCGGGTGCTAGCACAGGAGGGGTGACACAATTTCACCCCCAACAAAATTTTTCAACCAGGCTAAGGTGCTAAAAATAGTCTGAAAACAGTGGTGGAGACACAGGGTTTCGCAGGCGGGCATATGAACCCCCAGAAATAATTTATGACTCCCCCAGTTTTGTCCCCCCCCCGTCAGAAATTTTCTAATAAATTGTCGGGAAATTTGCAAGTAGGAAAAATAGCAATGTTTTCAGCTTTCATGTGTTTCAGTTGTTACAATCTTGGTTACTAACAAGAGAAATTGTTGTAACATTTTATCGGATGATATGGTGTTTTAACTCTGCATCATTAATAACAACAAAGCGAAATACGAAGCCAAAAGTGCAACAATTTCAGTCTTACCTATGTATCAATTCGCTGAGATACAATTTTCCATTGAGTGAGCGATATACTTTTGAATATATCTACTAGTGTTGGAAGGATTAATCGGAATCGAGAATCGGAAAAATCGGAACTTTTTGGGGTATCGGAAACGGTATCGGAATCTGAAAAATTTGTGTCTATTTTCTGATTCCAAAAACGATTCTTTTAAATTTTTAACTTAATTTTCCATTATTGGTACTAATGATAAATATTTATTGTTTTTAAATTATCACTAAAACTAAAATAACACCAAAATACGATGTAAATTTATTTTACTTGTGTAAAGAAAAACAAAAAATATAAACTTTGCATAAATTCTCTAGGTAACCTTTAAAAGAATGCAGTTGATTTACAATGTTACGAAAAATGCATAAAAATTAAATAGAACATTTTTGTCAAGAAAAATACTTTCAAACATCATTGATAATTAAATGGTACCCAGCAAATGATGCAACGGAAAATTGGACACCGGAAAATTAGCAACAGAAAATTACGTCAACCATGAGCCAGTCGAGACTGTCGGTTCTGGCTGTGCTGTCCATTGAAAACGAGCTTACAAGACAAACAGATTTTGACGATGTCATTGACCAGTTTGCCACAATGAAAACAAGAAAACATTCATATTAAGACCATAGTATCGAATGTCATTCTTTTGTGTATTGCCGTGTTTTGTATTTAGTTGTTCTGAAAGTGAACAGTTGCATTTTAAAAATCTTTTGATTTGAACTGATTATTTTGTGATATTGGATTTTGTCTTGGATCATACATGTAAACAGTAACGTACCGGTCAGTAGAGTAAAGTAGAGGTAGAGCATGTATGAAAATTTAGCTACAGCTAACCATTCAGCATAGGGTGAATCCAGGTCATTGGGGTGACATTTGAGCGGACCGCTCCGGGTGACGTTTACTCTAGCTACGCCACTGTTCTGTTGTCTTTCATGAACATTTGAAAGTCTTGGCTAGTAAAACATGGACAGGCAGCCCATGTGTTTCAAAGATTCCTCTCATTTTCTCAATTGTGGATGGAGCAGTAGATATTTTCATTACACATACTTTCGGTTGTTTTGATCGAGCATGCCGGTCTCACAAGCGCTGCAAATCCTCTCAATGTCCATGTCAAAATTTGGCCACTACACAAAACTTCATGCGCACAATCCCTATGTGTGTCTGGTGGAGCTGCTACAACACCTATCTTAATTTAGGCGGGATGTCAACCCTGCTTCCCCATAGCATTGCACTATCCTCGCACGTCAAGTCCTTTTGTTTGTTGAAAAAGGACTTCATTATTCCAATCGACATGTAACTACTCCAGCCCTTCATTGTATAATCGTACACCCAGCTCAAAATGGGGTCTCGCCACGTTTCTGATTTCATCGTTGTCACAGTCACCGGAGCGTCAACCAGGTTCATCATGTGTACCCGATTTGTGGAGGAGAAAAATCCTGTTCTTGTGCACTTAACAGGGGACGACTAAAGCAGTCTGCGTTTCCATGAAGAGACGCAGCGCGGTATTTCAACTTATAGTTGTATGTTGCTAAGAAGCGTTGAACCCAGCGTTAAACTCTGGTAGCAACAAGAGAAGAAACGTGTTTGCATTCTGCGAAAAGTCCCAACAACGGCCTGTGGACAGGTACTATTGTGAAGTAATTTCTATATATATAGTGGGGCTGCTTTTTCACGGCAAAAACCAGGGCCAACCTCTCCTTTTCGATATGAGCATAATTCCGTTTGGTATCAGAAAGCATTTGTGAAATGTAGCATATTGGCTTTTCACTCCCATCTTTTATTGTATGAGCCATTACAGTTCCCAGTTCATAGGGAGAAGCATGCACTTGCACCAGAATGCACTTGGACGGGTCGAAATTAGAAGGGGTGCAGAACATAGCATTTTCTTCGTTTCTTCAAAAGCTCTCCTCTGACTGGCACTCCATCTCCAAGCAACACCCTTCCTCATTAAACTATGAAGCAGCTCCAGTATGCTTGACAAATGGGCTAAGTGATAGCAGTTCCCCGCCCTAAGATAACCTTTCAATTCTGTAACATTCTTGGATATGGGAGCCCCTATCATAGCAGTCAATTTCCCTGGAAACGGAGCTGTGCCCTCCTTGTTGATTCTGAAATCGAGATATGTTAACCCCGGGAGAAGGAATTTGTACTTACACCTCTTCAACTTCAGTCTTGCATTTTCCAGTGCGGCAAATACGTTCTATGGGTTCTTTAGATGACTAGAATCATCATGACCCAAAATCAGTATATCATCCACGTGTACCTTACAGAAGGGAATATCCTTTAATGTCTTATTCATCTACAGTTGAAGAATTCAGGCTGCACTGTGCACCCCAAATTATAATCTGGTTGGCTAGTAAAATCCATGATGTGTATTTACCGTCAACAATTCCTGTTTTACTCATCCACCTCTAATTGCTGATAGGCATAGCTTAAGACTAGTTTGCCTCTCAGTATAGCGAATAAGTCCCCCGTTCGTGATATCACATAGTGCTGCAGCATTTATTGTTTGTAATCACCATATATCCGGATGCCTCCATTGTTGTTCTTGATCAACGACACAATGGGGGCAGCCCACTGAGAATACTTTACTCTTTTAAAAATGGTGTAGGTACCGGCCTAGACCGGCAAATCCTTGGACTTGCCGTTTTATCAATGTGTATTTTTACTTTGAAGTTTTTCGAGGAACCCATTTCTTTGTTGAACACTGAATCAAATTCCGTGAGTAGATCCTTCAATTTTAAGGGGGACTCCTCCCCTATTTAAAAGAGACATAATTCTCTAGTCCAATTTCACTTTTTGCAACCAGTTCCGACCTAGTAGCGTTGGCGCGTCAATCTTCACTACTAGCAATGACAAACGATTCTCCGTACCTTCATATGATACCTTGATATCTGTTGTCCTGTATGGCTTCACCAACTCATCGGTGTACGTTCCCTTTCTTTTAAATCTTGCAGTTGGCCCAATTCCTTGAATTTAGTCAAATCAATTCAGAGCAGGGGCATCCGTGTCTACTTCCATGAGTATCTTTTTTTTGTTTTGTTTATTAACACTTCCACAAGTGCAGGTGGTGTTCGGAGAATAGCAACAGTGTGCAGACCCAATTTTTCCATGCTTATCTCCCTTTCTTCTGCATAAGTCTCATCCACATTATGCATTGTCCTTCTCTTCTCATTATGCGCTGTTGCTTAGAAGGATTGTCCTCGTCTTGTCTACACTTTCGACGGGTATGTCCAATCCGTATGCATTTCAAACATTCTTTGTTTTTAAACGGAAAGTTGTCAGCAAGGTGTGTAATGCTCCCACAACGGTAGCATTCACACCACACTGGTAACCTGTGAATGGGTGTCTCTGTTTCATTTGTTGCTGTTCTCTGCATTGTTTTGGAATACTTCCTGGCAGATTCCATAGACACTGCTATTGGTATAGGCTTTTCCAATGTTAATGTTCTCTCACCAAGTAGACGATCTTGAATCTTTTCTTTCTTCACTCACACAACCAAACGATCTCGTATGTACTCGTTTACTTTTTTCTTTAAAATTGCAGTGCTTCGACATTTTTCGTAATGCAGCTACATATTCACTAATGGACTCACCGTCCTTTTCGTCTCTTGTGTTGAACAAAAAAAAAACAAAAAAAAAACGCCCATGAATTTCATTAGGAACGGGCCTAATGTGTCTTTCCATTAAAACACATAACTGCTCAAAAGTTTTCTCCTTCGGCCTGTTCTCCACAAGGCTTCTAATGATAGCATAATGTATTACGCCAATTACAGATAAAAAATTACACGTCGCTTACCTTCAGTTAACGCATCGTTAGCTGTGAAGAAAAATTTATTATTTCAACATAATGCGCTCATTCTTCACCCGCATTGTCCTATCCCTTCATTGTTCCCATCAGCGCCGTTTCTTTAATCCACTTCGCAAAGTTGTTGTTCTCCACCCCCGACATTCCGTTACCATATTTTACAAATAACCATCGTTCGCTTAACTCGTCGCCAATTGTGTTGTACTATTCAAACATGCTGAAACTGATAAAGATCACAAAAGACAGAATTTACTTAAGAGAGCAGAAACGTGCGTCCGCCCAACATGGCGGCCTTGCGTCACTGCTCGTTTTATTCATAGGTACCACGAAAAGATGTCCCCTAGGGGTAAAAGACATATAACTCAAAACGTTGAGTCACTCGAGACAAAGGGACGCAACTCTACATTTTGGTTCAATATATAACAGTCACAACTACAGATTTTAAGGACTCTGATTTATTTTCTTGAAACGAGCTACTGACACAACTCTCAGCGTGTAAATTCGTGAATAAATTGACTATCTGGTTTTATTAAAATTACCTGAGTGTTTCTTTTTCTTTAATCTTCTTGGCGAGGGTTAATTAGCTGTTCATTTTCACGCCACTATAATCTGGTGACTATTAACGAGCGAAGAAACACATACCTATTCTTACTGCATTCATCACAAGTAAACATGTCTGCCAATGAACAGGAGATGAATCGAGCATCTACGGAGGTCCGCGAATAGATACAGACAGTATTTATTGAATCCAATGTCATTATGGAGGCACAGTTCAACTTTATGAGGATAAGGGCACTCATACAGTACTTTTATCATGTGTTGACTACATTACCGCCGGAGATAGTACGAAAGCTGTTCATCGCATATTTAGCATTGTTGCACTTTAAACACCTCAAAGAAGGTAAGGATACTCTTTTATTAACGGATCATAAACCTCTATGTAGTGTCTTTATTAGCCATTTGCCATTGAAGTTGGTTAGACAACAGTATAATTTGAGCTTTATAAGTGAATACGTTACAGATATTTCTCATATCAAAGGGCATTAAAATATCGTTGCAGACTCTTTAACAAGGCTAGCTAATAGTGTAACAAAAAACCTTTGTGATTCATGGCAAATTACCAATCATCAGCACTCCGATGAAAAATTTAAAGACATTTTGAAACCTTACTACACAAGTAAAAAAACAAGTTATAACGTGCGACATGTCACTAACGTTTCTGAGACATTTTGTACCACAGAAGCTCAGGAAATCTGCATTTGATAGTTTGCACGCATTATCACACCCAGGAATATCAGCCACCTCACGCTTGTTAAAATTTAGGTATTACTGGCCATGGAT
Source organism: Acanthosepion lycidas (assembly GCA_963932145.1). Taxonomy (NCBI): domain Eukaryota; kingdom Metazoa; phylum Mollusca; class Cephalopoda; order Sepiida; family Sepiidae; genus Acanthosepion; species Acanthosepion lycidas. The sequence goes on from OZ010597.1 coordinate 512,327, forward strand.
GGACAAACGTGTCAAAGAGTTCTGAAAAGTGTGTCAAAATTATCAGGAAGCAAAAATTACTACGCATACTAAGGGTGACGTACAACCTTTCGAACACCCTTCAAAAAAATTGAAACAAAAAAGGACTCTTACACTTAACGATAGTTGAAATTTCTATGATGAATAATATGGAAAGAGGCCTTGAAAAATTTGATACTCACGGGATAGATTGAAGGTAAGACGGACAGAGGAAAACCACGCGTATCTTACCTAACGATCTTGAGTAAATGGAAGACAAAGCAGGGTTTAGGAGAGGTAACAAAAGACAAAATTCATTAACAGTTCCAAAGGACAGGAAATTGTGGAGAGCCATTATCACCAACATTCTGAAGGGACACGGCACAAAGAAGAAGAAAAAGTGTACCACGTATCTGCATCAAATATCTGGTTCTCCTGAAGATAATAAGTCATCAAAATATCTTCCTGTAATGGGTATGTCTCCATTCACATAAATACAGCAGTAAATACTGCATGTTGTTCTGCAGTTGGAAATTCTTCTCCAGCTGTGCTGGTCAAATTCTCTGCCCAGAGGCAGAGAGGATCCCCAGACAAGGCTATGTTGAAGGGCAGAGTCTCGTCTCAGGAAACAGCTACCCGACCTCGTTTTATACGAGGTCTACGGGGAAATTTTGGCCGAGCCTAAGGGGTCGGATACTCCATATTAAATTCGTCCTTGTGCCACATCTGACCGCGTGGGGTGGTTGGCAGATATCCTGCAGTTGGAGATTCATTGTGGAATTCACTTGACTCACTTCTAGCAGTTGACTACTACTTCTACAAATCATGAGCACAATGTGATCCTTTGATATCTTGAGCGTATCAAAAATTCCTTTGAATTTCAAGTTTCATTGATCACCCAAAATCAGGTTTTTTACATGACATTGTAGGTCATGTAAAAAACCTACATGACCTACAATGTCAGGAGTTGGCGTCACTGAAGGCCTCCCAGATTCTTCTGCATTTAGGTTCCCAAATCTCTACGCTGGAAGTTGGCACGTCACCTCTTCACGGTTGATGACGACAGGCACACGTCGCCAAACGCTTCCATCAGGCTTTAACGGATTTTTAAAGGATTTTTTCTTTTATAAACAGTTAATATCATGAAATATCTGTCCTACTATTAGTAATAGTAGCGCTATTCAAACGCTTGAATCGAAAATTCTTATTTAAAGAAAATAAGAAAAAAATTCTCTTTGTAAATTCTTGAGTTGCAAATAAACTGTGTTTAGTGTTGCTCTGTCTGGAATTTCCTTATTGAGCTTGTTCGTTACATGGTGCTAGAGTGGAATAACGTAAAAAAAGAAAAAAAAATAACAAAACAACCAAGACAAACCAAACTGAGAGAATGGCATTTAAATCACTGGTGTCCCGCTTGAAGGCAACATTTTTTACACCGTAGAATCACTTCGAAATCAGAAAAGAATACCCTGGATGTTCATATACTATATGGAACATGAGACTGAACAAATATATGGGACATGAGACCGAACAAATATATGAACTTTCAACATTGATACAAACTCTGCCCAACTGGAATATTCCTTTAACAAAGTCATTCAAAATTTCAATCATTTTAATTCCAAACTCAACATTTTAAACGAAAAGGCCGTGTTTCACCAGCGAAACTAGCAACTTGTGGAGAACAGAGAAACTTATATTCAGATATTTCATGGTTTAGCGGAATACGCCAACTTTCCAGAGAAGGAAGCCTCAATACGGAAGAGACTTGTGGTTGATCTCAGCGACAAAGATTAATCGGAAACACAACGCCAACCTGATCTCAAACTGAAAGGAGCGATAACAATTGTCTGTGAACATGGACAGGTAAAATGCAGATGGAAGAACAGAGACCTACATTACTCGATGCGATGAAAGAACCAAAAGTAGGTAGTGAAACAGACCAGTCCACGTCAACGCTATCCCAATAACGGTAATAGAAAATGGGGAACAAAAGCAAGAATTGTGCTCAGAAATGGCATATAAAAATTGACTGTCCAGCTTAAGGAAAGACATACTTTAAATATGCAATGCGAAACCATTTTGTAATTTGTTATGGTCGTCGAAGGGCTGACACCGCAGAGAATAAATACGACGGCACTATCTACTTTCTCGGTGCTGTGTATTTTAATGAACCACTGCAGCACATGCAGTTAAAAATTGTGGGAAGAACCGTAGTGTATGTGATGTCTGTGCATCAGTACCACACTCAGTTTAAAATATTCACTCAGACCTACTAAGACGATCACCAGGTTGTACCATGAAATGCCTCGAACAATTTACTACATCGATTAGCGATGGCGCTAACGGGCAAATTTCATTACGTATATTTGTTGTAGGTGCGGATACCGACGACCTATTAATTTGCAGCGTTGCTTGTGATCTAGGTCTAGTGCAGAGACCGAAAAGGATTAATAATATCGAGACAACAGTTTTCAGCGAATTTAACAATAAACCATTCCAGTGCAAATTGGTTAAAATTAAATTTAGAAACAGCGTAGAAACTCACAGTCTTGCTACAGCATATAGAACAGCAATGTAGAAATGGTAAAGTCAGAATTGGATCGCATGCAGCGGGGCGGAAAATGCAAAGAAATTACTGAGCCAACTGATCGGTGTGCTACCCTGTTACCAGTCGTGAAGAATGACAAATTAAGAATTTGCACGGATTTTAAAGAGCCCAATAAAGTTGTGAAACACGAAAGGTATCTTATTAGTCTCCTGATTCCGATCCACTAGAGAATGATTCTCCAAAATGATCAAATTTTATATCACTATTTTTATAAAATCCTTTCTTTTGGGATTTCGTCGCCCCCTGAAATCTTCCAAGGTATAGAAATGTGTCTCGATAAAGAAGACAAAGTTTTCTGTTACTTTTACGACGTCATGATCACTGCAATAGTGGTTCACAGTCTAATATTTTTGGGAAACAGATGACAGTCATATGGGCTAAATCAGGGGAATAGGGAGGGTTATCAACCAATCCAAAGCGCTGTCCTGATAAAAGAAATCCCCTTAAGTCAGTTTTTCTCGGCATTTGATCTTGATAGCCTTTCGTAACTACCTCAATAAATTGGCATCGTAGTCTTCACTGATGGTGTGACCCTTTTGAAGATCGTCAATAAACGCAATATTTTTTGCATCCCCCCAAAATGACGTCATCAACTTCTCTATAGATGAAACTACATTGGCCTGCTTTGGAGTAGTTGAGGTGTGGTGTTTCCATTGCATAGATTGTCACATTGTCTCTGGCCCAAAGTGAAGAACCCAACAATGATCCTGGGTTAAGAAAAGATCAAGGAAACCAGATGAATATGCCTCAAACAGTATCAGATTAGCCCGTGATGTGATCAGCCTGATGCGCTTGCGATCAAGTGTCAGAAGACCTGGAACCAACCGAGCAGAAACCCTCTTCATGCCAAATTCATTGTGCAGAATATTTTCAACTCTCTCAAGGGATATACTGATAGCTTTGGTTATTTGATTAATAGTCAATCGTCTATCATCCATCACCATCAATGTTTTCTTCGGTGGTGGCAGGTGCAGGACGCCATCTTCACGACTCTTCTTTCCTCTTCTAAATTCAGCTGCCGACTTTTGTACTGTTGATAAAGCTGGAAATTCATCTCATAGTAATGTAGCAACCATGTCAGCGGGAATGTCTTTGGGGGCTAAACCCTTTTTTCTGTAGGTACTTGTTAACATCACGATGCTAAATTTTGTTAATTTTCAAGACAAGTCTCTACTAGTAAATTTTGAAATTTGCTTTGAACAGTCAGATATGAGTTTATTTGGAAAGAAACAATGCAGTTATTAATAAGAAGAGTCGAAGTTAATACATGCAATATATTATAGCTCTAGAGTCACTCCTTTATAGTCAGCTTATGAATCTTTCAGCCCACATTTGTATCATCCGTTCGCCTGCAAATAATGTTAGAATCGGTGATATTTTCTTACAAGGACATAATGTGGTCAGTAAGTCAGACGCCTTTTGCTCACAGACGTTAACGCCAGCAGAACGGGGCTATGCCCAGATCGAGAAGGAATGTTTTGTTTCCGCCTGGGCATGTAAGAAATTCGAAATGTATTTAATTGGTCTGGAATCCTTCGTACTAGAAAGCGATCATAAACCATTCATTCCATTAATGAATACAAAAAACACACACAACACACCTATTTTATTGAGAGAATACCTCTAATTGAAAAGAAAAATCAGCAGATCTACCAATTGACAGACGAAATTGAAGCTCAAAAAACTTAATCCGGTCAACATGGCCAGTCACTGACAAACGTCTAGTAGTGATAGCTCTTGTAACAGAAAAGAGGAATATACTAAAGTTCTTGAATATGGGCTGGTAACAGTAGAAACTGAGTATATATGAAAGAATGATTATCAACAGTAACAGAATTGTCGTCCCGACCTCTATGCAGAACGAAATCCGAGTAACGATTCACGGCGGACATCAAAGCATAACAAAATACCCGGATTGTACGAGATCTTAAGTATGGTGACTGGAAATCACCAAATGCATAATCAAGAGTCCAGACATGTACTAGAATGTGAAGAAAACTGGACAAAACAGATAAAAGAACTTCATAGTCCAACTCTTTTATCTGAAGGCCCATTTCAAATGATTTGTGTCGATTTGTGTAATAGGTAGGTTACATGTCATACTGGTGGACTATTTACAATTAGTATGACTACAAAACATTAACAACGCTAGTGTTATCGGATGTCTGAAAATATTTTCTCCTAACAGGTTTATGTCAATTGACTTAAAAAATCTAGTAAAACTTGGAATTTCGCACCCTTCACATGCAGCTCATACTTTCCTCAAGCAAATGGAGAGGCGGAACGGACGATACAGTTTGCTAAATGCATCTTGCAGCAGGGTGTGGTCTGTTTTTGTCCCCATTTGCATACAGAGAACATAGCAACTTCACTACCTCCAGCCTAATTTGCTTTTGGGCGTCGACTGCGGACAATGGTGCTTACACTGCTGTTTAACCTTGACCTGCGGCTGAGTGATAAAAATTTAATTTATCAGTGCTACACCAGAGTGAAGAATTGCTCTAAGAAATATTTTGACATGCATCATGGCGCATGCAAAATACCAAGGCTCCGCCTGGTGATATCGTCGGTCAGAAGTCGGATCACGAGTATCAGTAATCAAAAACAGTGACACTATTGAGCCACGTTGCACTTTGTTCCTTTTTGGTGAAGACTTCGGATGGCGTATAATCCAGGAAAATCCGGAAACATCATCACCTGTCTTGTAGCGCATTCAATCTTCGCAGAGGTCTCAGCCTCAAACATTCCGACTACTGATCCACTAAATACTTCTGTCAGCCTCCCATGTATTCCAGAACGACTGGCAGCTTCCAATGAATTCTCAATCTCAACAAGTCAAACTTGCATGTCAACAACAGAAACTACCAGGATAACCTGCAGTAGGTAAATGATTCATATTCCTTTCCGGTGTCTTAAGAACTAAAGGAGAGAGATGTAATGAATTTATCCCATGTAATATCTTCACTCATATTAGTAAACGCTTTAAGAACGAATAGAAAATTCCTATGTAGAGAAATTAAAGAAATGTCCCTTTGTATTTATTTAGCTCGCCAATAAACTGTGTTCAGTGTTGCTCTGCCTTGAGTTTCCTTATTGAACCAATTCCTTACAATAAACTTCATGACTGCTCGGAGTTCAAAGTTTGAAAATATAGTTTACATGATACAGTTAATGATCAGAAACAAATGCAAAAAATGAACGTAGAGATCCTGCAATTTGACAATTTACAGCAAAAGAACACACTTTTTTTTATTATAGTGACAAAAAAGTAGATCGGATTGAAAACTTCTCCGCACCATATGGTTTGTAGATGGCTTATTGTCAAATAACCTCGTCTAAAATTATCTGTTCGCGTGACTACTTTTTCTATTATGACAATAGTTTCTTATGTTTGATAGTAATGTGATAATGCGATTGCTACCGAAGTCATTAATTCACTTTATATATAATAAGATTACGATTTCTAGACTAACGTTTTTAGGTATGTTTCTTTCCAAACGCATTGGATAAATCACTATAGATTTTTCTTGAATCTTTCAAAAGGTTTCTTACCATCGTCGCCTGGTGCTTTTTCGCATTTCACATTTTGTTGCGCGAATATTATTTCGTTTGTTATTTCAAAAGTCCCTAGTATCTGTTGAATTAAATTTTGGTGATATTTTTATTTTCGGAACATGCAAGCTGGCAAAGCATCCCTCGCTTATACTTAACATCTCATTCTTCTATTTAGTAATTTCTCTATTCGTTGGAAGCAATTGTTTATTTGTGTGGGGTTCGTATGTGTGTAGGATAGTGTGATAAGTACTATCTAGAATTTTAGGGAGGTTTAGGTGAAAGACAAAGAAATTGATAGAAAATGAACTTCTTTATTTAGCATTTAGGTAATTTTGAAAGTTATGTGAAATTTCTGGTGAGACATATGGGTAGTAACTTAAACAAACTGATTAATGTCCAGATTTACGCATGCAGTAATTTCCTTTAAGGCTAACACTTATTTCTAAAGTAAACAAAAGGTAAAGAAAAAAAATTGCCTGTTTTAGGTTGAACTGATGGTTCATTTTGGATTCTCATAATCAATTAGGGAGTCAGTATACGTTTGTGGGTGGGACACTGTATGTCGTAGTTTTTACTCCCTTCTTAGTCAAAATGTAAAAGTAAAATCTGCATTTATGCTAAAAATCTAAATCTCATTGATTAATGAAAATAAAATGTACGTTTTTATTTGCAAAAACAATTTTTAAAAGAGGCAAGTAATGAATAGATAAAAGCAGATAAAGAAATTCTACGGCTGTCGAAAAATGGTAAAATAAAACTGGGAAATAGATAAATAGATAAATAAATAAATAAAGAATGATGGTGGTGGAGGGAATTAAAAAAAGTTTGAGAGAAAATGGAATAGAAAAAATACTTAAAGAATGAGACAAAATAAGAAATATTGAAAGAGAGAACGGGAAAAAGAAAATAAGCGAAACAGAGAAAAGGAGAGTAAGAAAGAAAAGAAAAATATGTTTTTAATAGAAAAAAAAACACACACACATCCATAGAGAAAAAGAGAAAGAAAAAAATCTATAATGTGGTATATATCTGCTATTTTCTGATTGTTCTGAAAAAGATGCTGGTACTTCGATTTTCTTGAAATAATCCTGAAAATAGCTGCAGTCTTTTCAGCGCAGTTACTTGCTAAATACATTAATTAAACCAACTGAATAAAAAAAAATCGAATGACAGCGCCATGGTGGTATCAGTGTCGTTGGCTGAAGTCGAAGCCGATGCAATTTACCTCGATATAACAATTATTTTCCAAAAAAATGGCTGACATAAGTAAATAAAGTAATTATTTGATTCAAGAAAGAAAAGCAGAAACATTTGAAAATTCCGGCTTTTCTGGTTGCTTTTATGAAACAATCACAAAAAGAAGAGCAACCAAAATGACCAACATACGTTTGAGTAAATAAATGGAATATTAATAACTGAATAGATATTCACGTTTTAAAAATGAAATGAAATTTTAAGTAGCATTAGCAGTGGAATAAAATTCTATATAATAAATAAATTTTAATGCATTTCTATTGTCGGAAAGATTTTTAGGTACGTAGCATCTTATTTTTTTTATTTTATTTCTCTCATATTATTAGGTTGGTGCAAAAATAATGACGTAATAATGTCGTTTTTTGACGTTAAAAAACGACATTATTGCGTCATTATTTTTGCACCAACCTAATACTTTCAACTGCGTTCTATAGTAGCTCCCAGGACATGATTCTCCGATCATCAGTCCAGAGGATAGAGGTTGCGAGTTCGTGTTTATATCGGAAACTCCTTAGATTTTATTTCTGATTCACACTGCTAAGTAATAACCTCAGAATGATAACTTCAGAATAACTGCAGACTTTGATAAAGAGTAATTGAAGTTGATAGGAAAGAAGTACGAGTTACAAATGAATAATTGATAACGCTTCATCTAAAAAAATTCAAATAAGATTATATGATTGGTTTGCCTCTTACTCAATTAGCTGGCCGTGTTATTAAAATTCGCAGCCCTTATATAAAAGTGTCTATATTTCCTGATTGTCGAGAATGCAATGTGGCTTCATAATTGCGGATGTCTTGATAAACACACACACACGCGGGCGAACAGACACACAAAATATAAGTATTTCTTCCCTTCAGTTATAAATTATATATATTATAATACAAGGCGACCTGACATGGGCAGCATATTTTTGTTTTTGTTCTTAAACGTACAGAAATGTATGACTCTCGACACGAGGACTGGTTTAATCATATGATCTACTAATCTGCCATTAGCACGAGAGTAAGACTATGCTCCCAAGCCTTAAATCTTGGGGTTTGGTTGACACTTTGATCACTGTATTCAGCGTTTACTTCATGAAGACACTGGTTTCGCCACAGTTGAAGACCTGATCTTGACGCTATCGTTTTAACTCGATTACTTCTTTGAAGTGCTCTGGAAAAAAACACTTCTGCTCCCATTTCAATTGATGCTAATTTTCGTCTGATCTTGAGGTTGTAACGTTTTATAAAGCCATCCTTGAAAGATTTAAACTCCTTTTTATTGCTCCCCTCAATCTTTTAACTGAAACCGCTTCATGCAGAATGTTGTCACCAGTAAGAACCTATTTCTACATGGATTTTCTGTAGGTACACATTTAATGCTTTATCAGTTTTTGTAAGCATTTTACTACGGAGATGAAACATAATTTTCGTCATATCAGACAAAACACTAAAACTTCTGTAAATTTCACTGTAATTTCTGTCTGAATTTCTGGGCCGAAGAATTATCATTCTTTACAATATTTACATTCGGATTATTGTCCTCATCTTTGTTGCTATTATCACAACGTTTTGGTCGTTGTACCCTCTGACATTCATCAGGTATATATCAATCCTGGTAACCTATAGGGAATTCGGAACTGAACCCATTTTTAATATACGTCTCTAGTTCTTATTTTAATACTTCTAAGGTATTGCTCACCCTGTTTGCACTTAGTCTAAGCAGACATTGCCCGGCCTAGAGATTGAATTCACAATTACTATGTCACCAAATTTACGAACCAACGCTTTAATCTCGTAGGACAATTCTCCATGGAGATGTAGCCTGCTGTTTAGTATTGATGTTGTTGTTTACCATGCTTGATTGCATTAACTCAAGTCTTTTGTTACAGCTTCTGCTGCTGCTTTTGTTGAAGATTTCTTGCCATTTGTCTTTATTTATTAGAGACCCGTTACCATATCATCAGAATATGTCATTACTAAGAAAAGATCAGATTGCGTGACTGAACAATATATGAAATCTCATTATGTTTTATAATATAAAATAATGACATTGTATGGAAAGTAATGTTTCATTTTTAGAGCGGAACAAAACCCATTCAAATGTAAAAAAAAACAAAAATGGATAAATTTATTATTCAGTGATATAATCATTATAATTAGCAATAACAAAATTTCGATATGAAACTATTTCTTGTGTTCCGTGTTAAAAGTATTTAAGATTTTGATTAAAAGAAAGGCTACGAACCAAAAGGCTACGAACTTTAACTGTTGGTGAATGATCGCTCGAATATGGTAGTTATTCTGTTATGAAAAGACACAAAGTCACAGCTGAGATTTAATGCCTTTCGATATATATATATATATATATATATATATATATATATATATATATATATATATATATATAGCATAATGAGAAGCCACGTATACTTTCTTAATATGTATATATAGAAAAAGTTGCAAATTAAAAAAATAATAATGTTTTTTTATGAAACTATTTATTTATTTAGATATATCCCGCCATAGCCACCGAAACCTGGTCGGCGGGTGATGAAGACAGGGTATCGCACGTGCTAACACGCGTTGTATGTTAAAAAAAAAAAAAAAAATTGATATTTCAGATTGACCTCAATCTTTCTTCAGAAATAACTGTTTGTTTACAATATTCGAACACAGTGGCGTTCCATATCACGTGATGTCCGCATCTTGCGACGAACGCTACGTTCGTCGCAAGATGCTGACATCACGTGATATGGAACGCCACTGTGTTCGAATATTCTTCTTAACGTAAATCTAACTGTAAAAAATAATATTTTTTTAATTTGCAACTTTATATACATACATAAGCAATCTATATATATTTCAAATATTAAAATATAGATAAAGATTGCAAAATGTATATATAGTTTATGTGCGAGGTTAAATGAATTTTTGTGTAAATTATCTCAAGTGTTTCTATGGTTTTTTTTTTTTTTTTTTTGTGGAAATACAATTAGTCGGGTGAATAAACTATTAAGATTTTAAATATTTCTTTATGTCCTAGATAAATATGTTTATTATAGTAATAGTTATATTTAGTCCTGAAACTATTTACTTAAAAAATTAAACATTTAAGTTAATAACAAAATTTTTTTCAGACATCGAATTTTCTATCAAACATTGTAAACTATCTTTTACATAATTTTGTTAAAACAAAATTATAACAACTCCATCTCTCTTTCCCCCTCCCCCCTATCTCTCTCTTTACCGTAAGACCCACTTGTATACATTTTCTACAATTCATTTCCGTTTTATTAACCATCTAAAGAGGTCAAGTTTTCTGTCACTCCTCCTACTCCAATATAAAACATACTTAAGAGAGATATAAAATTAACCCCTCCCTATACTTTATATTGTCTGGTTAACTACCACTCCCAACCCCCTCTATTAAATTACAAAAATTACACTATCCACCAATTTCTAATCCCATTTTTTTTTTTTTTTTTTTGTTCTCAATTCGTTGTTGGAAGATTTACCTGATGATCCTGAATCCTTAAAAAAGGATTTAGGTGAAATAAATTATCGTAATGGTACATTAAAGTGATTTGTTTTTCATTACATATATATATATATATATATATATATATATATATATATATATATATATATATATATATATATATATATACAGAGTTGGGGGAAATAAATATTAGCACATCCTGAAATTTTTAATTAACATAGTTAAAACTTAAAATCCATATAAAATTGCATAATGCCACATTGTGCGAAAAACAGTGAGAAAACCGTTCTAATTGAAATTACGTTTTATTTATAACATTTAGAGACAAAAAAGTGTTAGTACAACATTATAATATCTATTTAATACTTTGTAGAATATCTCGTACTGAATTCAACAGGAATCAGTCTTTTTCTGTAGTTTTTAATCAATGGTATTTTACTCCATTCTTCTTTGCATATTCTCTTTAGGTCCAGGATGTTTTTCAGAGCACTTTTATTGACATGAATTATGAATAAACGCCATAAATTCTCTATTCGATTCAAGTATGGAGGCTGTGATATGTATTCAAGTGCATTGACATTGTTTTCAATAAGCCATTTTTTGTGATTTAGCCGTATGTTTATTGTTATTATCTTGTTGCAAAACTCATTCATTTGGGAGACCAAGCTTTTATTATTGACCCAAACAAATTAAGAGTTCAAAACATTTTGGTATATTTTTTAATTCATTCTACTATCTATTATCTCTAAATTGCCAAACATGATATTGTCACCACCAAATTGGGATTGTATTCTTTGGTGCAAAGGCTGTGCCGTGTTTTCTTCAAACGTCAGTCCTTGATTAACGTCCAAATAGTTCAATTTTTTGGTTCAGCTGTACATAAAACACTTTCCCAAAATGATTCAGGTTTATTATGCTCACGAACAAATTTTAACTGGGTATCCATATGTTCCTTAAATAGTTTTAGAGTTTTTCTTGGAGAACGCGATCTTAGTTGATTTCTATGAAGTTCATTGCTTATTATTCGTTTCGTAACAATAATACCTGATGCTTTTAATTCTTCATGGATTTTTCTCCAAGTAGTCATTGAATTTTCTTGAATTTTGCGCTGAATTCTGGGAGAAATCTTGCGTGGTCCACCAGATCTCGATTGTTCTGAACAGATTTCATCTTTTTATACTTAGCAATAATCAGATGTTTTTAGTCCTTTTTTTCCAAATTTTTTCCCCAGATACCTATTTGTTTCGGTATATTTTTTACACCAACTGAATATAGGCATTAACATATATATATATATATATATATATATATATATATATATATATATATATATATATATAAGTGAAAGAAAGAAAATGTTGTAACCTTGATAAAGTAAGAAGCATTGTTTGTCTCATGTATCCATCAACCGATGCCCAGAGCAACCTAAATACACAAAATGGATGCAAGGTAAAATAATTTTCCTAATCCAATCATTGGAAGAGCGTCTTTCAGCTCCGAGTAGAATTTACCAATGTAAACTTATTCATAGAGAATGTTCGAAGGCAGCTACAATATATTGCACTCCAAGGACGTATATTCCTTAATGCCCCGTATCTCCTCAAAGAATCGCAAATATCCATTGGAATACGATAAATAATATTTTTCCTGCATAGAAGTGGTATGATGGAAACATATTCACCTTAATTAGATACAAGTGCAAGAAGCAAATGAAATACAATATTTGCAGTATTTAAAAAATACATAGTCAGGGATCGATATCTTTGGAATGGACATGACAATTTTTCGGCTGTTTGAACCGGGTCTATTGAAAACTGAATAAAACATGAACGGTATTGGAAATATTGAATTGTTTGCCGGTAATTTGATATTGTACACTGCTATTAATTTGTCGCCTGAATATATTGATTTGATTTTTGTTTTAGATAGTTTATCATTTTCTTGGTTATTTCTATAAACTAAATAATTCTACTATAGTGAAAAATCGGTTAAAACTTATTTTTCTGAAGTGACATTCAGGTTATAGACTAATCACCCCACTCTAGACTTGGTATCAGTGGACATCTATAGTATGGTGATTTTTCTAAACGTAGCTTCGATGTGGTACAAGGTCGTAAGTATGGGGCATCCATTACGGGTAAAATTTATAGTATGTGGTTCAATTAACATACAAAAATATTGTCGATTTTTTGCTTGAAAATCCATCAAGTATGGAATATGAAACATGATTACTTGGGATGTATTTCCCTGTGTGTATTGTTTAATAGATTTCTTTGTGGTTGTTAGGAATGTTTTTCTTTATCAAAATTCTACTTTCGTGTCTCTCGACGAAACAGGGACATATAATCGCCCGATTAATTTTTCCATGCGCAAAGGTCTATTAAGAAAATTTGTTAGTTTTCTTTTTCTCATCTTAATCGGTCAAAAATAGAACAAAAAGTGTAAAAATCTACCAAAAGAATTCCTACACAAAATGATTTCACATCAAATTCTAATAAACATTTTTTTTTATCTCCATATAAAATATACAGAGTAAAGATGGTTATTTCATGTGAGCTCAACTTTTATCGAAGAAAATATTAGATTATTTAATTTGTTTTTGTACAAGTATTGCTAAAGAACTAGTATTACAAGAATACACACTAAAAATTTTAGCGTTCATTTGAAATCATTGAAGAAGGATATTATTTGTTCTAGAAGTAAAGAATATGTTTCTCGGAGTTCACAGTGTGTATGTTACCGTCTGATTCGTGTGTGTGTGTGTGTGTGTGTGTGTGTGCGCGTGAGTGAGAGAGAGTCAGTCAGTGGTGGAGTGAGTCTTTCGCAGGTCCACACGTCTACAATTGATCTAGTGGGATTTGCTCGTTCCTTGTATACGTTTGAACGTGAATTTTGTTGTTTCATTTTAAGGCTTATGGTTGGTTAATAAAGTTTACCTACTTTACTTTGGTTGGCTTAGAAATGTTGCCATGGAAATGTTATTCTAGCTGTAATGATTTTTACTACCATTCGCTTCAGTATGCTTGTGGACATCAAGGCAACAACTTCCGGTTCTCGCGTACTTGGACGTATTGCGGATCCCATAGCAGCTAGAAAGTCGTAAAACAAAAGAGATATTCGACTCACGGTTAGTTTCAAACAATTTGTAAAACTAAAATAATATATTCAGAAATATTTAAATACAGGCGACTGCATAACATTTTTAACAATGCTATCAAAAATATTTCTTTCGTGATACTTAATCTAATCGTTCCTAACCCGTCGAGTAATGAAGTTTGTATTGAATGGGTATGCTTCCGGATCATTTCATACTAACACGAGGGTCCACCAGGACTCTGTCCTTGGACCTACACTGTTTCTGATTTCCCTGATGTCCTCATTTCTCAACTAGGTATATATATGAAGATGATACTGCCGTTTACTCCTGCCTTATTAGCAAATCCGACAGATCTGACAAAGCAAACCTGGCAAGTACTCTTGAAAATGAAATCCAACCAGTGTTTACCTGGGGCAAGAAATAGCTTGTAAATTTGAACGCCTCCAAAACTGCTTTCATTTAATTTCTACATAGAACTTTTTCTGCCTACCATCAGCATGGCTGATTCTGAACTCCTGGAGAACAACACTCTACGCCTTCTTGGCCTCAAGTTTTCCACAGACATTAAGTGGAGCGACTATATCGAGTCTATTGCTTCATCTACCGCAAGGAAGATTGATTCTCTGTGTCGTGCAAGAGAAAAATTTTCTCGTCATAATCCATCTTGCACATTTATAAATCTATCATTAATCCATGTATTGAATGCTATTGCCATATCTGGTCTGGTGCTCCTACTGTGCATCTCAAGATTCTTGACAAAATCAAGAAAAGAGTCTGCAATACAATCGAACCTAACCAGGCATCTCGCCTCCAGTCACTTTCTCACCAACGTAACGCGGCTTCCCTCTTTCCGTTATACAAATATTTTCATGGTAACTGGTCGGACGAGCTCTTTTTCTTGGTGTCCCGATGACATGAGTTTAAGCGTGCTACTAGATTGGCAACTAGATGTAACCATATAACCATTTTATTGTTGAACTAGCTAGATGTAATAGTTTTTTCCCGATTTCTTGCTTCCCTAATAACTGCAATCTTCAAAAATTTAAATGCACCGTCAACCGCCATCTTTTGTCTTCTTGAAGCCTGTTCCTTTTTTGTCCTTTCCTCAACCCTTCCCATTTTTAATCTTATCATTCTCATTCACTTTCACTCCCTGTAACTCCCCCCCCACGCGTTCTAGTAATATTACCGCCTTGTTTGGGGTGAACTGATTAACAACATATATTTTTTTCATATCAAGTGTGCTTAAAAATTGTAAACATTTAAGTCAATTAAACGCAGTCCTATGGGCATTTTAACTGAAGAAACAGAAGTGTTTAAATAGTTTTAACCGTCACTATCTATCTACACACACACACACACACATATATATATATATATATATATATATATAGAGAGAGAGAGAGAGAGAGAGAGAGTGAGAGAGAGAGAGAGAGATGGGGTAGGAAGGAGGAGAGAAATAAAGAGCCTTCGATTCAAATATCACTTTGTTTTCTCTCTTTCAATAGAAATCTATGTGCAGCACGACCACATCCATTGTTGAATGAAATTGTTCCTCCCGGAGAAATTCACCAGCAACAATTGAGAAATACGAAAGCATTTTCACCCACGCCCCACTTGAAAGAGGCGTCCACCGAATACACATATCCGAAACTCAAACAATGAAAACCATTCGGATTTACAGGTGGCATTCTTATTTATTAAAAATGTCGATTTCAGAATAGAATGCAGCAACGCATACTCTCTTGTTTTTTTTTGTCTCCATTTTCCTTTTCTTTTTTTCTTCCTTTCATTCTTTCTTCTTTTTCCGATCATTTTTCTAACTTTTTTCTGCTTTTTCTTTCTTTCTTTCTTTCTTTCTTTGTTCTACTATTTTCCCTTTTTATTTCTTCTTTCTTGCTTTCGGAACTTCTTTTGTGTTATATCTTCCGTTTCTTTCCTTGTAAAGGTAAATAATTTTATATTAGCACAGTACGCATAAAAATTGTGATATTATTTACGTATGGATGGGCACTTCTTCTTGGGATTAGAGTACATCTGGTGCTCCTGATATGTATTTAGAGATCCCTGATAAAATCCAATGAACTATCTGCAATGCCATTGGTCCTGTTCTGGCATCTCGGTTTCAGTCTCTTTCCCACCGCCATACCATAGCTCCCCCTGTGCCTTTTCTATAAATACTTTCAAGGTAATTATTCTAATGAACTTTCCTCTATGGTATCTAGACTCTGAATTTAAGTGTAGTACTAGATTGTCGGCAAGATCTCATAATTTTACAGTTGTAATGGCTAGTTATAACGGTAACTTCTATGCTAACAATTTCTTTTCTCGCACTTTTCTCTTGTGGGACATTCTTCCGGTTTCTTGGTTTCTAGTCAAGTTTGATCTTTAAAAAATCTAACTGTAATATCAATCGTTATGTTACGTCTTCTTAATTTCTGTTTTTTTATTGTTTTCGCTCTTTAATGTTTTTCTTATATTCTTTCACACCCAGTAACCTGCGACATGTTAGTAACTTTATTGCGTTGTTTGGAGTGAAGTGATTAAAAAAAAAGCTTTATGCTTAACATGTGTCCTTCGGGTGTTATTAAAATTCTACACATCACAGTCTATATAAATGTACGTGCTTTTTTCAATTTTAACTTCCAGATATATTTAAATAGTGTGGCTTTACTTGTATGATTTCATATTATATAACTATTGCCTATAATATTCTACGTGTTTTCAGTTGCTCCAATATAGGGAATGACAAGTACATTTCTACTGATTAAAGTTGTTTTATAAGCACATTAGGTGACAAACACCTTCTGACTAAGACAATTTCTCTTATTCCTATAAATGCAGGAAGTGATGTAGTACTTTTAACGGGGTTCTTTATATGGTGGATTACATTATTCATAAAGTAGTAATTTATTTTAAAATTATCCCTGTTAAATAACACCGTGTAACAAAAGTTTAACGTTTTTGTTTAAGTTGGTAAGTATTATTTCCTAATTGCTTGTGTCTAGAAATCAAATGAAATGACTAATATTCCCTTCAAACTTTGCTTTGGGGATTTGGACATCGATGTAACCTATTTTCGATTACATTCCAGTCAGATTCAGCGCTGAGTTTCTGAAGGAGAATTTACTATAACTTTCGAGAAGTTTCTAAAAAGTCTTAAAGATTTCTAGAACGTTCCGCCAACATAGCAGTATAAATATAGGGAACGTAACCTCAATAGTTCAAATTACTTCTAGCTGTCCAAGTGCAGATAAGCCATCATAGATAGATGTATTCGTCAGAGATGGCATCAAGAGGTTATAAACATATGGCAGGCACATTTTGCTATATCTGTGACGAATTTATCAAGACAAGAGTGAAAAACTACTTTGTGGCAACATCTGCTATAATTTGTGAGGCTGTTGCAACCTAGAAAATGTTACTGAATGAGAAATAACCAAAGCGGTGATTGGCAATAAAATGGTAACCTTTATAACATCAACAAAATACAATACTCGCCAGCGGCGTGAAATAGGTAAACCACTGCTAGTGGAGGACTACTTAGACAGCATATTACCCCTACTTACAATAGTGTCCAACGTATTTATGAGGATTGGGACATACCCATTAGTATTTATAGGTACGGTATATAACACCGCTATTTTTAAATTTACTCTCTACAGAGTCAATATCTTTTCCTTTTCAGGTTAATGTCGATTCCTCTGTATCCCTTCTTTTCCTCTTACTTTTTTAGATTTTTGTCTCTGGAGCTTTCCGAGGCATAGGAACATCAAATGTGTTGAAAAGAACTTCCACTGGAATATCATTCTCTTCATCTATATGCCTAGTTTTTGTTTGATTCAAGTACCTTTTGTGCACCATTTTCGGTTCTTTCACTAAATATATCATCCTGTCGATACTTTTGACCACAGTTCCAACTTCCCAATATGTTTTTCTCATCTGATACATTCGGTAAAAACCTTCTCACTCACTCCGTAAAATTTATTTCCAGTTTTTTGTACCGTATGTTCTCCGTTTTTTTTCTTATTCGGTATCAGCTTGTTTTATTTTCCGCTCAAACATAATATCTGCCGGAGTCATGACGGAAGGCGCATTTTTATTTGGTGAAAGCCGATACACTTGTAGAAACTGTTGTAATACTGCATCCGTGGAGCCACCGTTGAATTTTTTAGAGCCCTCTTAAACGTATCCACAAAACGCTCTGCCTGGCCGTTGCTTCTAGGATGGTAAAGAGAAATTGTTATGTGCTCTACCACAAACATTTTACAGAATCTCTTGAATTCTTTTGATGTAAATTGGGTGCTGTTATCTGAACAATAGAATCTGGTAACCCGAATCTCGCAAACATTTCGTATAGAAAGCCAATTACTACTTCCGTGGTCGGTTTCTTACATCACAATATCACTTAGTAAAACTGTCTACAACGATCAAATATGAACCATTAAGTGGACCAGCAAAGTCAATATGCAGACGTGACCATAGGCATTCAGTTTCTGGCCATGGGTTGGACTTTATTGGTGGTGCTTTAGCTGCCAGAGCACAGCCATTGCAT
This sequence comes from Acanthosepion lycidas, assembly GCA_963932145.1. Taxonomy (NCBI): domain Eukaryota; kingdom Metazoa; phylum Mollusca; class Cephalopoda; order Sepiida; family Sepiidae; genus Acanthosepion; species Acanthosepion lycidas. Next base: position 530,883 of record OZ010597.1, read on the forward strand.
GACTTTACCAAACATTCGATGTCTCTATCCATGTTACGCCAGTACACATATCTTCTCATTAAGCTTTTCATTCTGGATATACCAGGGTATCCTGTGTGGAATTCTTTTAGGATTCGTTTTTGTAGTGAATGTGAACGTCATTGCAAATTGAATATACCTCAGATTTGGTTTTACCCCTGATTTTTTTTCAGCACTTTATTTTTTTTTATTTCTTCCAAAGTCACACGTAGTTCCTGTACAGTATTGCATAGAACATATAAAGTCAAGTCCACCAAATATTGTATTCGTTACTTGCTGAAAAATAACTAGGGCGACTTTTATTCCGAAAGCCAAACGATTGGATTTATACATTCCTCGATCTGTGTTTATTGTGAGTAATTTGGAACATTCCTCGTCCACTTCAATCTGTAGATACGCGTCGCTTAGATCAATTTTCGAAAATATCCTACACATACTAAATTGCGCAAAAACCTCTTCCGGCTCCGGAAGCGGGTAATGATAACTTTTGAGGGCATCGTTTAAGTCCGTGGAGAAATCCGCGTAGACACGTATCTCTTTAGACGTTTTCTTTATATATACAGTTGGTGAATCCCAATTGCTATAGTCAACTTTAGATAAAACACCCATCGTCATTGATCTGTTTTAACGATGGAAAGGGTACATTCCTTTTCTTTTTGAAAATCAGTTGTACATTTCCCTTTAGCTCAAATTTAGCTTTCATTTTATTGCACCTGCCTAACCCACCAGAAAATACCTCTGCGAATTTAATTTTCAATTCTTTCTTTAAACTTTCTGCTACGTTGGTAAAACCTTTAGCTTCTTGACAAAACGAACGGATCGGATTGATCCATAACATAAACTGCTCCATCCAGTCCGTTCCAAATAGATTATTTGTATTTTTCATTACAAACAGTTTTAATTTCAACGTTACATTTGCTATAAATTCCTCTTTGAATTTTATTTTCTGTCCTGTAATATTACGAGCGATTTTCTTGGTAACCATTGACGTTGATTTTCCTATTTTTTCCCATGTATATACATTTATTATGCTTATTTATGTATATATTTATTATGCTATATTTATTATTCTTAAGCCGGATCCGCTATCCAATTGTAATTTAATATTTTTGTTCAGGATTTTTACCTGCATAAATTTCCTTATATTCCGACCGGCAGATTTATCCACATTAGTAACTTTAACGTAATTATTCACTCGTTTTTTTACTTTTACTTTTACCTTGCAGTGAGTTTTCTTATATCTTTTTTTGCAGCGAAAACATTGTTTATTTCTGTATGGACAGTCATTATAAAAATGTAGTTCTCCAAAAGCATAACAGGGGTTACGAGTAATGTTTTTTTCTTCTTCACTTTATTTTCTTGACGCACTTTTTTAATGTGCGACACACTGCTTACTTCGATATTATCTTTGGCATCTTGTCAAACATTTATAAATTGTCAGTGTTTAATTCTGCCAGTTTGAACCCCTCACATCGATCGTTCACAATGCGAACGTTGTGAAATCTTCATCTTCCTTTTTTTTACTAAGTTCATGCATTTCCATCTATTATGGAACAAAGACGTCTTTGGACTGAATACTTCAGAAAGCAAAGTAACCGTTTCTTTAAACGCTAGTATTATGGGGTCCACCCTTTTCTGATATAAATGGACTCGTCCTGCTGCCATAAAATAGCCACAGTCAGTCAGTCAGTCAGTCAGAGAGTCTGATAGTAGAGGAACAAGTAGAGGAAGAGGGTGGAGAAACAGAGTGGAAAGTACATAGACACTGTGATTGAGTTGACGTTAGAAGTCAGTTACAAGTACGCCCGACTCTAAGGAAGTTTACTTCGAGACTGTATATAGCGATCTTTGATTAATACTAACCAGCGTTCCTGGATTTTACTAACAGCATTAACTTTTGTATTTTGTGTAAATACATTTAATTTCTTAGCTTAAATACTTGCGTTTGTCATTTATTGGAGACCGATTTTTCACGCGGAATCTACAACAGTTAGGTCACTAGTTTTTCTCGGTAATATGTAATTTAGGATATTTGTGTTCGACAGCATCTACTTTCCTGATCTTTTTGTTGTCGAACCAATTTGTACAGTCCGTTTTTTAAAGGTCTTCATATCTACGGAAATACGATGAAAATTTTACCTCTTAGCATATAACTGAATTCAGCAATCGTATTTACGATAGAGCCCTGTAAAAAGCACCCAAATCTTCTTTTCTTATTACTCGTTGACACAAACAATTCTTTGAACTTTTCAAGTTTTTGTTCGTAATGTCTCCGTTGTTCTTCGTGTTGTTTCAATATTTCCAGTAAAGATGTTTTAAAATCCTCCATTTTGTACCGTTAGGTGAACTAACTTTTCACAAAAGTATATTTTTTTACACAACTGTCTCTCAAAAAACACTTTAAAACTTCCTATTAATTAACTTCCAACGTAACACCTTTACACCGAGAAAACCCTCTCAACAATACATGATTTCTGTAAATTGAAAAAAACAATTTTTCAATTTCACGTACCTTTTGTTACGTTTCCAGTTCTTTGTAGTTGGAATAATATCTCGTATTTTTCTGAATGTTGTATTTCGAACAACTTGGTTAATATCCACGTAATCCTTAGAAAATCCTTATAGCCAAAAATGCTTTGTAGCTTTGGTAATTTCTTGATCTTCGTTCGCCAATATAGCCCTGGTGAATTTTACGTGAGTTTTGCCGATATCTTCCTTCGTCGAATATCGTATTCGTGAACGTTTATGTGAGTTCTTTGTTGACCAAACGTTGTAATGGTGAACGTTTACTTGAGTTCCGCCAAATCCTTATCACCAAAATGTTGTAACCTTGAAAAGGTTACTGAATGAGGAATAACCAAAACGGAGGTTGCAATGAAATAGTAATCTTTATAACATCAACAAAATACAATATTCGCCTGCTATTAGTGGACTACTTAGACAGCATAATGAAATTTATTGTATAAAATACAATTATGGCACAAGGCTAAAAAGGAGGGAACGGTTGACTGGTCTTCACTATCTATCTTATACCTATCTAATGCCATTCACGACCCATTCACTCATAATTTTCCCATTCACCATAAGAACTCATCCGTCACCAATCAATACTCCATATACCATAATGCATAAAGAAGCTCACTCGCTAAGAGAGAGGGAAAGGAGAAAATAAATACGGACAAGGTGAGTAAAGAAAGCTGACCCAGTCGAAAAAGGAGGCCCAAAACAAACTGGGGTGGTTGGGGATCCCAACTTGTATCATAACCAAAGATAAAACCGGGAACAACACTGACTCGCATTAACTAGGTACACAAAACTCAACCCTTACCAGGAGCGGGCTCCACAGGAAACAACTCCGATACGAATTAGGTAGACCAAAAAAAGAAAATCAAGGCTAGCTCCGTTCACACGAATATTAAGCAGATGCTCAAAGAATTGATCAGATCCTGATGAGAAAGACGGTTGCCTTGAAAGACTTCCTCCTGTCGCGTCGTCCAAATCACCATTCGGGACGTGACTAGAATAGAAACACCATTCGTTTCACCCCAGAATACAGGAGCGACACATTATCACACGCGTATGCACGATCAATGAGCACGAGCTTTTCGGGAGTGATACGAACAGTCAACTCGCCGACATGGTACCATGGGGGCGGACCCGAGGACAATGGTTGAAGGCGTGCGAAGACGTTTCCTCTAAGCCAAGATCACATCGTTCACAGTCTGTCAAATTCGCCAAGCCTCATATGAAAACCTTGTCATTGAGAAAATTCCGAACCAGTCGCCAAGTAAGCGAAAACTCAGGGTTGCTGAGGTAATACGACGCCGGTGCCCAAGACCAGAAGGAGCGAAACTCCTCCTCCGACAAGCCGAGCCACTCACGTGTATCCTTCGTGGCTCCTCCACTAGTTTCAGATAGAAGACTCTCCTAGACCGAGAAAGATCACTAAACCGAGGAATGATCGTCAAGGCCCATCGACACTCGTGAAGGAAATCCGATTGATCCCGGGGTTTACGAAGCTCAACTCGCGAGATGGGATGACAGTAAGGAAAGGGAAGGCGCCCCTTACAATCCCCGCCATAATCGAATCCCCTGTCAATGTACGACGTAGGATAGCCAACCTCGAGGCGAGCTTGTGACTCGCCAAATGTGGCATTCCCAGCCCTCTATGACACAGACGTTGTGCACAGACTTCTCTGTCGACTTTATGGTTGCGTCCCTTCCATAAAATGGAAGATAGCAAATGCTCAGGGGTCTTCTTATACCGATTACAGAGAGGAAGTACAGATAATCCTCCGCCCTGCCCTTCACAAACAAACCCCTTCCAGACACCTAACCGCAAGCCGGAAGACTTGTCGCGATTAATCTTGGTTCCTGTTACCTTCTGGTACCGTTCAAGCGCCTTTAGTACCACCTCCATGTCACTATGGGACGAAAGTAGATACGTCATCGGCGTACGCGGAAACCCTGACTTGTGCCCCACCAGGGATAGCGATTGCACGTAGGGCCGGACTGCACGCCCTGTCCCTTGGCCGGCGAAGAAGAGGCTCTGACGCCAAAGCGTAAAGTAGGGGCGACAGTGGACAACCCTGATGAACCGACCGAGACAGCACAAAAGCGCCCGACAGCTTCCTGTTTACTTGTACCTCAGTACTGGAGGAGCGATACAGGAGGCTAATCCAGCGGCAGAAATTGGGTTCGAATTCGGCGGCCTACAGAACAGCAGCCAGGTAGCGATGGTCAACCCTATCAAATGCCTTAGACGGATTTAAATTGATCAGCACGGCCTCATCGTCGTCTTTTAAACCCTCTATGATCGTGCGGATCAGATGCAGGTTACTCTGAATTGTTCAGCCCTTTACAGTGCAAGTATGCTCAGGTCCCAACAAAGTCTCGGAAACTGACTACAAACGTTCCGTTAGGATCTTGGCCAAAATATTTAACTCTGTTTAGCAGAGTTATGGGCTTATAGTCATCTAAATCCCGCCCAACACTCTTGCCCTTTTCCAAAAGCGTGATCACAACTCTGAAGAACCGGTCGGGAACGGACCCCTCGCGGAATCAGTTGTTGAACACGACAGTCAAAATCGGGACGAAGATGTGCGTCAGCCTCAATTACAATTCATAGGGAAAACCATCCAGACCTGGTGACTTACGTCTGCCGATCTTCTTCAATGCCATGTAGACTTCGCCCTCTGTGATCTCTCCCACGCAGCTAGCCACTTCAGTCGGCAAAAGCCGAGGAAAGTCAGCTACGAAACTCTTCGACGTGGAAACCAGGCTCCTTGGTAAACCGGCTCTCGAAATGTCGCCGAACGCCTCGCACATGTCGAAGAGTATGCCCCTCCGGGGTTTTGACCTCACAAATGTAACGACAGAAACCTCGACGGATACTTCCTTGCGCAATTCTGCGCCCATATTCACAGCTTCGGAAGACATCTTGCTTAACCTATGTCTAATTAACTAGCCCATGTAGTGCTCGCTTGTCAAACGCTCCAGGGCCTAACTAGCTAAGGCTATCTCTAGGTGATCCCCGCCAGCCACCGCCTGGAAAAGACTATCGTTAAGAGCCTTCATCTTGTTAGCCTTATCTAGCGCGAGCCGTTTGCTAAACTCGGTGGTGAAGAAGCTAATCCTATTCTTAAGCCTCTTCCACCACCTATTCCCGATAACCGTCTCCACTAGTTCTAGCTGCATTACGCTAGTTAGCTGTTCCTGGAATTTCCGCCTGTCCAGTAAAGACAGATTGAACTTCCGAGTACAAACAAGTTTGTGGTCCGAATAACCTAACCAGTGGAACGTAGGACAATCTAGTAACTCTACATCGGCTCCTCTAACTATCATTCTATCCAGGTAGCTAGCCACCTGGGCAATTAAGAGCCCACGTCGACACCTTACTCCTGAGGTGATCGACTCGGTATCTATCGGTATCTATTCGTAGACGATCGTAGTTGATCAGATCAACTACGATCGTCTACGATCGCCTGCCCTCCCGCTAGCTCCTCGCCCTTATCTAAATTGGGGTCCAGGATGGCATTCCATTCCCCCATTAAAACTAGGCGCGTTGAATCCACTAGGAACGGCACAACCGCAACGACTCGAAACGAATCACTTTTCACGTCAATATCGACCACCTTCAACCGGCTCTCGGCATCGACATGAACAAGGTCCACCTTCGCATCCAGGGTTGCTAACCAGCAACGAAAGTCCTCTGACATGTCGGTCCCAATATACTGAATAGACGACAAAGTCATTAGACAGCACACGCGCATCGACGCTGCAAACAAATTGTGTCCCTTGGATCGAGCGACATCCACTCCGAACGACAAGAGGTCACGGAGCAGATGAGCAGACTTACCCCAATCCCTTAAGCCCTTCCCATTAAGTCTGGCTATCTTAATAGACATCTTTTAGGACTGAAACGAGAAAAAAAATATCAGTTGACCTATTTACATACAAGACGGAAATCTGCGTTGGTAATGACCCAAACGAATTGCTCTAGGCTCCCTGTGCTTATATAGGTGGAATGGAGAAACACAGGTATCCTTCCAGCCCCAAAATGGCTTAGTTTTTTAAATAAGAATTTTCTAATTCGAACATTCTAATTATCGAGAATGCCTCTTTAGCCTCAAAAAGGTTGTTCCAAACTTTGAGATAGCCCCCAATGTCCATCACACAATTGATAACACCTGGGGCATTTGGGAAATTGCGGTGGTTCTCAACCGACTTCCCATCTATTGTCGTCATTTTGAATAACAGGCCTAATAGGGGCTTCTTTTGGTTGGAAAGGCCCTTGCTAAATTCTTCCCTGTCCACTGTACAAATCGTATCTGGGCCTAGAAACACTTTTTTCTCTTTGGACGGGTGGGGAGGAGAAGAAGTGAGAGTGTGAGGGGGTATAGAGATTGAACTGAGGGAAAAGTTGGAGGGAGAGGGGTCGGAGCACGAGAAGGAGAAGAAAGGAGGCTCCTTACTTTCTACAAGGCAGTTTCTGTAGCTTTATTTGGTGAAGCCAGGACGGATAGGACCTGTTTTTTTCCATGTTCCTCTCCGCCCTACTACACCCACCACGTTTTTCAATTGATTTTTCAAATTCCTCTTCCTCCTCCCAGGTCCTATTCAAAGATGAAGAGCGAGGCGGAGACATTTCGTCCACTTACATCTCTGAGACTGGTTGTTGCTGTTGGTTCTTTTGTTATTTTTGCTGTTCTTGGCCGCTCTCTTGGCTGCTCCTACGCCGGTGGTTGATGTTTTGGTGGAGGCACATCCTGCTTTTTGTGAGAAGGCGCCACGCCCCTTCTTGCCAACCTTCTTCCAGTTACCATCGGGACCCTTTTGAGTTACTACCTACCCTGCAGGTGCTGCGACTACTGTTGTTGTTACAGACTGAGGTAGATTAGTGGGGTTATTCCTCGGCTATGCGCAACGAGGCACCGCACGACCAACATCATGGTTGCCGGCCCTCTACTACTACCAACACCTTCTTTTCCCTGTATAAGAGAATATTTGTGATTTACCCACATAGCATTGGTCCTTCTTGCTAGAACTTTGGGACTGATGTTTCCCTGCTGAACCCAATTATTTTCCGACTTTTTAGGTCGGTGGTCTGCAAGAATACTATCCTGGTATTTACAGCTTCCAAAGCTTCTGGGATGGTGAGGAACTCATTGCCTTTAGATGATTCCTCAATTTTTTTCTTTTTGAGAGGCATAATAGAGTCGTTTTTCCTTGGCCTATTTTCACACCAGGCCGTCTTAGGCGGTGACACTACCGGTGGTGTATTCAAATTGTCGTCGGCCATGAATGTCCAAAACCACAACGGACAAACAAATGAAAAGTTCGCCTTACAACTTTTTTTAAAAATTTTTCTTCACAGAAAATGAAAAAGAAAAACATTGAAAAAAAAGTAAAAACATAAAAACGAGTAAATTTTACAATCAACAATCAAACAAATACGAATATGGAAATCAAATCGGGAGTGGGTAAAACACAAAAAGAGAAATACAGTAAAGAAAAGAAAATTTAAAACAAAGAAACTGAACAAGAAAAAAAAAGTACACAAAACTAAAAGAAAACTGAAATATGTAAAAGTTTCAAAGGGAAGAAAAAAATGATAGCGGTTCTTAAAGCAAGCAAATCTCTTGTCAGGCGTACTTAGGCAAACAACTCCAATAAATACACGTGATAAGACAGCGTATTACTCACCACTTACAGTAGTGTCCAACGTATTTATGAGGATTGGGGCATGCTCATTAGTGTTCATAGTGTTCAGAGGCCTACAAGGCATATTCCAGAATGGGGATTAAAGCAAACTCTGGGAACCTTATTTCACCTGCAAAAGAACTCTGGAAAAGTAAATGGAAAGTTTTGCTTGTTTAGATAGTGAATTTTTTAAGTGTAAAAGTTCTAGACTCTTTTAATTTAAATATTTTATTTTTACTTTTATTTTTTAAAATCCGTGTTATTGAAAAATATACATTAAATATATTTTAAAAATCACGCATTAGTACCTATAATATCAGGGATGTTTTCTATACTGGATCAGTTGCAAGAACCATAATAATATGGAATATCAGGAATTTTCAGCATTCAAGATTCCGTATTTTGTGATATTTGTTACATTAATTGTGGTTCAAAGTCAGAATTTTACATGTGCATGATTCCTAGAAATTTCAAAAATCAAAACTATAATTTTTTAGACTTTTTAAATAACACTGTGTTAAATATATTTGTATTTTTATACTCATATTTCCATTTTGTTCTTTTGCAGGATGGTACACAAGGGAATAGAGAGCCATGAAATTTGCAATCCCATGAATTTAGAACGAACTAACTACTCAAGCCTCTTCTGCATAGTGGACCCTTCCAAACGTCGAGTTGGCAAGAATGCACATGCTATCATATATCCAAACCTTCTGTTATCCATCACCCCAGTGCCACACTTCCCTGAGCTGCCCGTACCCACTCGTCAGAGAGAGAGAGAGAGAGAGAGAGAGAGAGAGAGAGAGAGAGAGAGAGAGAGAGAGAGAGAGAGCATTCGTTTTCAAAATAAAACAGGAAATCAGAAGAGGATGAACTCATTGATCCAGATTAAAGTGTTGCAGCTGAAGAGAGAAACCCACACTACATCAGCTAAAAAGAGCTCAACGATCTGATCAGAGATCTTCGTCTCATAAATTTCATTGCCGAGCATTTGAGGTTGACACTAAAGCAATGGAATTTCTTAGATGAGAGTGTGCAAAATGTATATCAGATAAAGCGTCACGAGTGTTTTTCTAACTTTTCACCAATCAAGATGGGCTTTGCTTCTGATACAGTGTGACCGGTCTGTTCGAAGCAATTGGGATCGCCGGTAACACTCCTCGTAATACCTCCTCCAGAAATCCGTGCTACTTCATAACAGGGATATGTATCCATCTCTTCCTCTGTCTCACTCAGTGCAGCTCAAAGAGGAATACAACAGTATCATGATCTTGCTCGATGCTTTGAAATATGAAGAGTACAGGTGGGAGATTATTGGAGACTTCAAAATGGTGACCTTCGTGATGAGTCTTTAAGGCGGCTTTACCAAGTTTCCGTGTTATCTTTGTCCTTGGGACAACGGGGAAACCACGGCACACTACCACAAGCAGAACTGGTAGAAGCCGACTGAGTTCAATGTGGGTGAGGAAAAACGTCAAATGGGAGACACTATTGGCCTCCAGAAATGTATTCTTTTTTCCACTGAACTTAAAATTGGGCCCTGTGATACAATTTGTCACAGCTCTAGATAAGGCGTCTACAGCTTTCAGGTACCTTCAAGACTTTACTAGGCAGTAAAATTCTTAGCTGGTACCTTCGTCGGACCATAAATCAAGAAGATCATTGAGTGTACATTTCCCAAGAAGCTCATTAGGTCCAAGAAAGCAACATGGAACAGCTTTGTCGCAGTGGTTCTCGGTTTCTTGGGGAATCACAAGGCCAAAAGACTGGAGCTTGTTGAGATGTTGGTGATGAGCTACAATAAAGTGGGCTACAGAATGTCCCTCAAAGTCCATATCCTTGACGCTCATCTTGATAAATTCAAAGAGAACACGGGGTCATACTCAGCAGAACAAGGTAAGCGCTTCCACCAGTTTATACTGGATTAACAAGGATCGTATAACGAAAACATGATGGGAGACTATATTTGGGGGGCTGATTCGTGAAAGTAATTTACTGTATGAGCATAAATCTCGAAAAACTACTCACTTCTAAGCTTTTTGTGATCTCTCTTGTGTAATCCTAGAATAAATACTCCTGTAATCCTAATATAAATAAATATGTCTTTTTGTTTCTACGTTTCGAAAATGTTTAGTTTTCCCAATAGGTAAATTTTAGAAATATCCTTATCCTGGCCACAAAAGTAAAGTTTCAAGGAAATTCTAGCCATTTGCCATACTTTCTAGACATAAGCAAATAGGAAATAACGGATGCTACCCAAAGACAAAAATCAAAAAAGTCTATTCTTTTCCGCATAACAAGATACTTTGGAAAAGTAAAGATGAATAATAACAAGGAAAAACACGTGAAGAAATAAATGTAGAGACTCAGTAAAGAATAGAAGGAAAAATAGAAACTTAATGCAACTGAAAAAAGAAAGAAGAATGGAAACGAAAGTCTTGAGTTTTATTACTCTTTTATCCACTTTCCTTTTAAAACAGGTAAAGTTTTATTTAATACTTTTGGAGCATGATGCACTTCTTACGTAGGAATGTAGGTAGATATTACAGTATTAATATATAGGTATTAATGATAATAAATAAATGTCAGTGAACTGTTTTTTATCATGACTTGACTGGAAGTACGAAAATTTATCGGTTGCATGAAACGTGTGAAATAGTCCTCAGGCCCGCGCTAGAGAGATTTTAAAGTAGAGTGCGTTGGGCGCGTCACCGCCCTTAGCTTTTAAATCGGAGGATCATGTGCTATGGCTCAGCGTGCGGGTGTATTAAGTATATGTACTTCTCATATTAAATTTAGTTAATCTGGCACAGTATCAAATGTAGGTAAGTGAATTGTAATTGCATTAATCTTTATAATGTGGAAACTACGCCTGCCTTGAAGGTTTTGAAAATAAAATTTCAAAATCTTAGTTTTTACCTTGGTTTTTTTTTTTATATAAATTTCAGTTACAAAGGTTCATCAAAAAATTTTTGCCTGTGCACTAATGCTAAAAACAATGAAACATTTGCACTGCTACAACCACTGCTACAACTACTATAATTACTGCTACCTCTATTATTATTACTACTGTTATCGATACTGGTACTACTACTACTTCTACTTGTATTATTACCGACGCAGTTGCTATTACTACTTTAGCTATCACGATTGAAACTACTGATGCTATTAATAACTGTAACACTACTACTGGTACTCTACTTATTATTGCTATTACCGCTGCTACTACATTAGTATTGGTACTATTACTATTCGTTCAGTAATAGTACTAATACTGTACTATTACTGTACTATTACTGAAACGAATAGTAATAGAACTACTACCACTTATATTGCTATTACAACTGCTACTGCTGTTAATACCGTTGTTACTATTACTACTGTTTCTACAATTATTGCTGTTATTTTTTACAGATACTACTAATGCTGTCATTTATACTGAAAACTACAACTATTACAGCAACTCCTACTATTATTAGTACCACTTCTACTACTAGTATCACTAATATTAATACTAATGCTACTATAAAAAAAGTATGCAAAATAAATGAGAGATAAATAATAATAATCTCACGTTCTTATTTAACCATGCCTCCTTCTAATTAAACGATTCTGACAGAGATTAGTATGCAAGTTCGAATATTATCTGAAGCTATTTCATTATTTCAAATTTCCATAAAATAATTATTTATAATAAAATAAAGAAGGGGAAATACGATTTCAGTTACTTTATAAATTTAAAACTCATTAAAATAAAAGATTTACTCAAACGAATAATAATAATAATAATAATAATAATAATAATAATAATAATAACTAAGCTAGTTTGCAAAAACACCTAAACTCATCAACCTTTCTTTCTCCAACATTAGCATTCGTACCAATGTCTGCAGTGTAGAATCGTTTCTCTTGGAACGTTCCCCGGACATCCTAGCTCTCTGTGAAACTAATCTGAACACTTCAATCCCTTCCACTGAATTCTTTGTTCCTGGCTATCTTCCTCTCTTTCGAAGGGACTCTAGTGTGTCCACATGCATCTCTCACTGGCAAGGGAACTCTTAAGTCTTCGGATTGTCCTTACATGTGCTTTTGACTTTTCACTATTAAACTCACTTAACTATCTATTCTTCTTTTATCTTTCCCCTTCCTATCGTGGTTGCTGCTTGCTGCATAGAATTTCTGATCGCATAGATAAGGCCTTCTCTCTCTTTCTTTCTTTTTATGTGCCATGTCCTTTTAGGCGATCATAGCTCTCCATCTTCCTCTATCTCAGCGCTCAACAAGTTCCTTCCCCATGCTTCCTCCCCCAGACTACGTTCTGTCAACCACCTGCTCAAGCTCAGCAGGTATGTCGCGCGCTGCTTTTCCTTGTCTCTCTTTCCCTCTATTTCGCCCGTGAGTATCAGAATCTCCAGGCCCTTCTTCCTCATTATGCGTCTCAGAAACTACAAGTCTTCTTCTTGTTTGTAACTTCTCGTTGCTCACATACTCGGTCCACGATATCCTTAGCATCCTTCTGTAGAAACACATCTCCGTCACCTCGAGTCTCTTCTTCATCTTTGAGGAAATCATCTAACATTCGCTGCCATAAAGAAGAACAGATGTCACGTAACAGGTCAGTATTCTTTTCTTTGTTACCAAAGAAATCCTGCTGTCTCGCAATACTCTGCTCAACTTTTGGAATGTGTCCTTGGCCATCCTGATACGTCTACGGATCTCAGTGTCGCACTTACCGTACTCTGTCAAGGCGCTTCCCAGATATTTAAACTTCTGCATTTCGGGTTCATCCTCTTACTAATGACCATGCAATCTGTCTTCTTCGAGTTTATGCTGAGTTCTTTCTTCTCACTCTCCGTAGCTACCTTCTGTCGGAGATTTTATAATTTCTTTTCTGTGTCTACTATCAGCACCGTGTCATCTGCGTATCTTATGTTGTTAATGTTGTGGCCGTCAATACTAAATCCCGGTAGGGTTACCATTTCTCTCAGAATTATCTCGCTGTATAGGTTGAACAGGTCGGGTGTGAAGACGCGTCCTTGCCTTACGCCTCTTTCTATTTTCGTATATTTACTGAACTCGTTCCCTATGCCTATGCATGTTGTTTGCTGCCAGTATAGGTTCTTGATTATTCTGATATCCCTCTCGAATATACCAAGGTTGCTGAGCAGTTCCATCAGATCCTTGTGGCGTATTTTGGCGAAGGCCTTTGCGTAGTCTATGAAACATAGATACACGTTCTTCTGCATCTGTATCGCTCTTTCTAATAACATTCCGGGCATGAATATCGTGTTCCTTATTCCAGTGTCTTTAACGAACCCGTACTGTTCTTGTCCTATCTCTGGCCTGATTCTGCTGCGTGCTCTATTCAGCAGAATACGGGCGATGAGTTTTGTCATGTAGCTCATCAGGCATATTTTCTCTGGATTTCGCATTCGTTTGCGCCTGGTTTCTTAGACATAGCTATGAAGATAGATCTGCTTAGGTCTTCCAGTATATCCCCGTTGTTGTAGATTTCATTTGTTATTTTAGTGATCTTGTCTATGCCAAAGTCATCCAAGGCTGTCAGCATTTCCGTTACAAGTTCAGCTGCCTTGTTTCTGTTCAATTTGGCCAGTGCTGCTTTTACTGCGGTTTTCAGAATTCCAGCTCCGTCGGTAGTTCTGTGTATTGCTTGCTGTTCCCTTTCATCGTGGAAGAGTTCTCCAATATACTCGCTCCATCGCTGAAAATTTTTCCTTCTCTAATATGAGTGTTCCATCCTTTGATTTTAGGCAGCCTGTTGACGAGCATGTCTTCTGTCCTGTTAGTTGTCTTATTTGTTTGTGCATGTCTCTTTTGTTGGTAGTATTCAATCTTTCTATTTCTGCACATTTTTCGTTTAGCCATTCTTCTTTAACTTACTTGCACATGGTCCTTATTTCATTGTGTAATTTTCTGTACTCCGTCCCGTATCTTGGCAAGGTTTTCTGTCTTCTTTCCATCATGTCGAGGATCTCACCAGTCATCCAATCGTTTTAACTTCTCTGTCCTGTCATCTTTGGGATGATATCGTTTGCTGATGTCCCTACAGCGTGCGATCCATTTTGAGTTTCAATTGCGTGCCTTGTGCCTTCTCTTTACATTGTCCATATTTTTTCTTTTAGTTTAAGATCAGTCAGGAGTTTGTTGTATTGTAGTTTGGGTGCTGCATTAGGCTTCTTCAGGAATTACAGTCTAACTCTTAGTTTACATATAAGTGGGCGATGATCGATTCCGCATTCGGTGCTTGGCTAGGTTTTGCAGTGAATCATTGCATTCCTGAAACTTTTGTTGATGGTTATATAATCAATTTGGTTTTTAGTTTCTTCTCCTGGGCTCATCCATGTCCATAGTCGTCTCGGATGATCTTGGAACCATGTGTTGGCTATTACCTGGTCATTGGCTGTTCACCATCGGATCCATTTTTCTTCGCGTTCGTTGCGGGGTTCCTAGTCCGAATCTTTCTGCTATATCCCCCTGCCCTTTCCTTGCCTACTTTGGTGTTTTGATCTCCCCTGATAATGATGATTTCCTGTGATTTGCATAAAGTCTTTTCACTGCCCAGCATGGAGGAGAAAGATTCGATGTCCTCCTCTTTGCTTTGTGTCATTGGTGCGTAAACTACTATAATAGCCACGTTGAACGGCTTCTCTACACGCGTCCGCAAATATCTTTGTGTTCGACGACTTCAATGCTCATCATGTCAAGTGACTTCATCACTTTGTCTAACGCCCCTGATCTTTCTGGCATGTACATTCTCAATTGCTCAATCTCTCACTCAAACAGTTGACTTCCCCACGCATTTCCCTAGTAATTCTCTACTTGATCTTTCCTTATCTCCTCCCCGGTCTTATGTCGTGCTCTGCAACTCTGTCATCTTGGAAATTCAAACCATACTGAAGTGTCTATAGATATCTCTTTCCACTCTCCAATAACACAAGTGCACCTTATTAAAAGAAAATCTTTCTGTTATCAATGCACTGATTGGGAAATATTTCGTGATTTTCTTCGTGTTGCCTTTTGGAATGATATTTTTTAATCATCCTACTGAGAAATATGCCACTGAGGGATCTTCCTGGCTGAACCACGACGTCGATGCTTTCATGTCTGAACGGAAATACCAAATGAAATTACAATCTTCTTGGTTCCCGCCTGTCTGTTCAGATGCTATAGCTCACAGGAATCATTTTTTCGACTATAACAGAGCGAAAGGTCCGATTGTAACAGACGTCTGTGTTACCGCTCGTAAGAGTGTAAGCGTCTCCTCAAAGAGGCAAATTCACTATTCGCTGGATAAGAACGGCCCATAACTGTGGTTCAAGATATATGAGAGGCGTTCGACAGGGTTTGTCAATCTTTTATTGTCCATTTGGGCAACGTTAATTTATTGTCCTTTTCCTCACTCCCCACCACTAACATTTTCTCATTCCCTTTCTCTACCTATAACCTCCCCCATCATGCGACCTGGTAGTATTATCGCTTTTTGAAATAATTAAAAAAAAAAGAATAATATATGTACGTTAATGCCGTAGGATTTACTTATATTTCTATGTAAATTCACGTCACGTTTTAAAAGAAAATGTTTCACGAATCTTAAATCTATGCTTTTTTTCGTTTTCAACCTTTCTCCTGGACCGTTTATTCTGGTTTTCTCTTCGTTTTTCTCTAATTTTCTTGTTTATATTCTATCTTTCCTTCTTCAAAACTTATTCCATATTTCATAGACGTCACCTTCCCAATTCTGTTGTGTGAAAAGCATAGATAAGCAGTTGATGTTTTTTTTTAAAATCATCTCACCTCTAGCAAGACAATAAAGGCATTAAATGTAAGTGATTACTGAGAGGGAAAAATTACGAGAAAAAGAAAAACATGGAGAAATCAATAAAAGAACGGAAATTAAGAAGAAAGAAGACGTTTAACACTGCATTTATATATATATATATATTTTATATTTTTGAAGATCAAAAGGATGGAAGAGAATTCAGCAAGCTAGGAGTACAAGAGAAGTACCTGCCAGAATAAAACTTACGGTTGCCTCTAGCCATTTTAACTGTAAAATAATGAAACATATCTGCCAATGTAATACTGCGCTTAATTTTATAAAGTTACAGTACCAAAACGGAAAGCTAATCAGAACAGTTACCATGAAAATATTTATAGATATAGATATGGAGAAAATACATTACGGTGGTGGGAAAGTGACAGAAGCCAAGGTGTCAAGTCATAATGAATAACAATGCAGATTTTTCTTTGGATTTTATCCCAAAATTCTAAATATATAGAAGAAGCCCTAGACCAGTTGTGACAGCAAATATCAATGCAGGGACAAATGGTAGAGATATGAATGTTTAAGATAGATTCTGGCAAGAAAAAATATCTAGCCCGACGCAGCGAACCAACTTTCTTAGCAGCACACCTAGCATTTGATTCAATATAATTTTTCTACTTTATGTCAGCGGAAAAAAAATCTTATCCCGAGGAAGGCGAAATGGGTCATTCTCCTGGTGGTTAGCATCAACCATGCGGGTGGGAGACAGAAAAGGTTCTTTCAGATGATTAAAAGAGATCAGTTTAGTTTTTTTCCTAATCAGTTCGTCCCAAGCAAAGCGGTGAATCTTACTAAGACGCAAAGAGCAACTGGGAGTGAAAGAGAATGAAAAAACAAAACAAAAAAACTTTAGAAAGAAACCCAATCCTAAACAGAAAACAAGCATTAAACCTCTACTTTTCAAAAAACGGCAAAGGACTGTGATGCTTTAAAATTAACAGGCCATTTTTTGTCCAGTTAACAACAGATTGTAGGTCATTTACAGATCAGCTGTCAACCGATCAGATCTACCATTAAGACAAGAGTAAATAGTTGTGTCACCAGCATAAATACCGAGTTGAGAATAAATGACATCGGGAAGGTCGTTGATGAAAATTAGAAACAACGTAGATCCAATGATAAAGCCCTGGGGAGGAGGGCATTCACATTAATGCAAAAAGAAAAAAGTAGCCATTCCAAACAACTTACATTTTTTTGATTTGATAAGAAAGATTCAATCATGAAAAATTCATTCAGGAATACCATAACCTTTCAATTTGTGAAGAAGACCTGCGTGCCAAACACTAAAACAATAGACGGGAGCTTCACAAAAGCTAAAGCTTGGTAGACTCTTTCAGCAATATCCGTTAACACATCAGCAGTTGAGCTAGAGAAATGAAAGGCATATTGCTTGTCTGTAAGAAGACACTGTGATGTGAGATGCTTAACAAATTTGTTGTTGATTAGAGCATCTAGTACTTTGTCAATAAGTGGTAGAAAGTTAATAAGCCGATAGTTAGAAAGATCAGATAGTTCCCCTGATTTCGTCAAGACTGGAACTACAGAAGAGGATTTCAACAAGCAGGAAAGCAAGAAGCAGCAAGAGTTTATAAATTTAGTAGCGCTTAGAGAGAACAGGAGCCAATTCAAGAGTACATTTCTTAAGGATTATTACAGAAATTTCATCAAGTCCACATGTTTTATGGGGATTCAATTTAGAGATGATAGCAAAACCATGTATGGAGTCATATGTATATCACATAATAAACACACAGTTCCTAGTGAAATTTCACGCAAAGATATTCCAGGTGATTTAAGAGTATAATTGGAAAAAGATGTTAAGACATGAAATTGCGTTAGAGGAGGGATAGAAGATGTACCAGCAGTCACGAGACCAAACTGCCAGCGAACAAAGACTTAGCATCATTGAGGGCACGTTTACAATTATTACGCGCTGGCGCAAAGAGGCATCTGTTGTGATCAGATCTATCACGTTGGTACAGCCGGAAAAAGTGTGATTTCTTCGGCTCGTTGCGGCTAAACAAAGAGATGCGAATCAAGAAGATTGTTTTCACGAAAGCATCAATGCTGGCTTTTACCCGAACAAGCCCCCCCCCAACTTTTACCCCCCCCCAACTTTTACCCCCCCCCCACAACACAATTCTCAATAAGAACTTTAAAAATATCACCCAAGGGGCATCGTGAAGAAATGCTTTCTCATCTCTCTCTCTCTACATCTCTTTTTGTCCGACCTCTCTATCTCTCTATCTCCCTCTCCATATATATATATATATATATATATATATATATATATATATATATATATATAAGTATCTGAGTTCTTTGCTGAGGTTCAAAGTGTTGATTTTGCTTATGATCAGTATAATATCTGTACGATATTTTTTATGATTATAAGCAGAAGCAACACTTTTATCCTCGGCAAGGCACTCAGATAGTCTGATATTAGGCATATGCTGATTCATACATAAATCATTTCGTCATTTTTGACCGGTACTATGCTAGTAGGCTGTTAAAGAATATCATTTTAAATATTGAAACATTAAATTAGAAATGTAAAATAGAAAAAAGAAAGGAATTTGGGAATGAAAAATGGGAGAGAAAGAGAAAGTGAGAGAAAGAGTCTATGCAAATGAGAGAGAAGAAAAAAGAAAAATAAGATGAGAAAAGTAATAGAGACAATGAAATTAGAACAAGACAGAGAGAGAGAGGGTCGAGGGAGGGAGAGAGAGAGAGAGAGAGGACAGTATAACAGGATAAAAGAAATACAAGAAGAAATGACACTATGTCAGGAAAAAGAATACAAGAAGAAACTGCGAGATAAAAGTAGGTAGAAAATACAGAAAGATAGAAATAGATAGAAAGAGAGAAATAAAGAGAAAGAGAGAGAAAAGTAATCAAGAAAAAGAGAAGATATACAAAAGCTCATCAGTGGCAAAGCGAGGAATGTTAAAAAGGAGTTCATTCTCTCTTAAATTCCCCTTCCAGGTAAATCATTAGGGATTATTTCTTCGTTCATGCACCTCATAGAAAAGTTAAAAAAAAAAACTTTTTTGCATTGTATATTCATTATTTTTTGCCATTTTATTGACTTTCTGATTTTATCCCTTAAAAAAATTACGTCGTGCATTAGCAGCATCGAATTTCTTTAAAATATTCCGCCAATAAAATTCACTCTCATTTAAATGCTGACTATAGAATATAGCAGTCACTGCATCCTGTACTTTGAATTGGCTGCATGTAATGGCGGTACCGGAATACACAACATGCAAGTATATATTGCTCAGGAAAATGATTTTATAACCAGAGGCAGACAACGATCATGAAGTTGGGATGGAAAGTTCTTCTCATTCAAACGCTTACTTGTTTCGTTCTCAGGCAACACCTTTGCTTTTAATCAGCGGTTTCAAAAGTTCCAAGATATGGAAAACTTTCTGCAACAATTAATTGTATCAAAACGAGAATTATAATTTTTGACTGAAAGGTTTACATTAGAAAACTGACGGAAATATTCTGATAACTAAATAACAAAACAAAAAATGTTTTTATGGCATGCATATTTTTCGATTTTTAAAAATTTCTTATTCAATGTATTTAAATTTGTATATATATATATATATATATATATATATATATATATATATATATATATATATAAATATATATATATATACAAATTCAAATACATTGAATAAGAAATTAAAAAAATATAATTATTTATTTAAATAAATAATTATATATATATATATATATATATATATATATATATATATATATATATATATATAATTCTGTGTAACGCATTTCGTCTTCTAGAAGGACTTCATCAGATTAAGAAATATTTTTTTGATGGAATTACATATGTGTAGGAAGGGGATGGAGATATATAAAAACGAAAACGTTGGTTATATCTATGCATCGATAGGAAAGCCTGAACGCTGAAATCTTTAAAGTTTAATTAATTGCTTTTAGATGCGTTTGGACATGTAGCTAACCGGTGTTTTATCTTCCTTTATGCATTTGATTTTGTTTTTATCACTTTTATTATTATCTATCCCACATTGTGATAATAGAAGATTTGCTCAGAAAGCTGTTGTAAAAAACTGGACGCAAATTTACCGTGGATGATTTAGTAATCAAATCACTTTTTATACACTTTCGGCTAAGTAAGTTGATTTCTCTTTTAATTAAAGCAGCACTTTTTAAATCGAAATTATTGTTAGACTCATTACAGTAAGTGACTAATGCATTGTGTTTTGTGAAAGATCTCTTTTGCGCTAAAAAAGGGATAAGGTTTTTATGTTGGAAATCAAACCTTCATCCAAAGTTTTTATGCATCTACCGCAAAAATATCTGGAAACTTAACATTTTCTACTGATCGATACACACGCATACACACATATAGACACGTGCACATAAATATAATTGTGTGTATATCGGCACATAAAAGCATATGTATATAAAGAATAATGCGTTATTTTATTGATTAAGATATTTTAGTTCAGTTCTGGAAACGGCTTGGATTTGCGGTTTGCCTTCGTTACATCAGGCTTTTCTTTGAATTCTTTTATAAAAGCTGAACAATATTCTAATTAATTTGATCAACGTCCCTTTCTTTATTGTTCGCGCTTTCAGACCATTTTAAGCCGAATTTGAGCCGATGGTCTTATAGATTTACCTTTTTTTAAAATCCATGAATCCACCTTTTCCAGTAGGTTGGGTCAACAATTACATTCTGCTACTGAAACTATAACTCAGTTTAATTTGGATACAATACTCATAGTCCCGGGAAATTCTATAAACGACTTATTATTATTACTGTATATATATATATATATATATATATATATATATATATATATATATATATATAGACAAACATACATACATACACACACAAACATATATATATATATATATATATATATATATATATATATATATATATATATATATATATACATATACAAACATACATACATACACACACATATATATATATGAAGAAATAGAAAGGAATGAAATCTGTGAAATGTTATGATTCTTGGGAAAGATAGCAGAGTGATTTTCTTTGAATTTAGAGTCATCCATCTCCTACATTAGTAACCAGTCAAGGCTATAGTAATCAGTCTTACCTGTTAACTCATGGCTAGAGGAGGGGAAGAGGTATATTCTTGTCTTTCCCAAGATTATTATTGCAAAAGTGAATGCAACAGACTAAACCGAAACTTCAACGCTAATTACTCACATTTCCCGCTATCACTATGTGATAAAAATGAATTCCACTTACCGAATAATTCTATGAAAGTGTCTTTATATTTCTGAAGACAGCATATGGCTCAAACTACCAGGCACAAAATTTACTGCGTTGCATGAACAGCCCCTTGTCAACTGTTAAAGACTTCAGAGACGCAGCCATTATAATATTTTACAAAACAAAGGAACAAAACCAGATTGCTCGAATTGCCAAAGTCTCATTCTGCTTTTGATAGTAAGCACAATATCAATGAGAGTCCTGTTAGTAGCTGAGGCTTCTGAGAATGATATCCCAGCGAGGGAATGCAATGCTATCCGTGGTATGATTGACATGGTTTTTACCCTGAATCACGCCCAAGAAAAGATGAACACAAAGGCGTTCAATTTGCAGGTCGGGCATCTGCATAATTTTGGAATTCAGACACAGATTGGTCAAAAGGTACCGACTAAATCGAACTAAGCGTTTAGTAGACTAAAAAAGTCCGTTTGGAACAATTAAAACCTTCGGAAAGACACAAAAGCTAATGTCTGCATAATCATCTGGTGGTTCTCTCTTGTACATGGAATTGAATCTTGAGTTATATATCAATGCCACCTGCTAGCTTCACTTTTAAAACATAGATATTCAGATTAGCAAGAGTCTCGAGGCAATACTGCAAATTTGTGGTGAGCAGGTCATATGGCGCAAGGATAGAGGACTATTGTTTCCCCATGATTCTGGTCGGATAATCGGATATTGTCTGACAGTCTTTTGAAATATTGCAAATGTAAAATTTTGATAATTTCCCTAATTACTGTCCGACAAGGCCAACCAAATGATATTTAAATTTTAGACAATAAATATCCGAAAATTATATTGTCTGACATACATATAAACATTCTGATTCTCAAATATAATTTTACTAATTACGAAACGAAGATAACAATCGATTATGTTCGACTACACCAAAGTATAACCGACATTGATTGTTGAATATTGAGAATTTTTACTCATTCGATATACATTTACAATTTCAATAATTTTACTAATTATCGATTGACATTACAGGACAACCTTTTCAAACATTTTGAATCTAAAATGTCAATAACTGTATTAATTACCGAACGACAATTACCGATTAAGTTCAACAACATCCGAGAAAGAACGATATATTTGAATTGAAAGATTTAAAGTTAAATTTAATTAACTGTCAGACAAGTGATTAAACATTCTAATTCTAAGATTTCGATGATTTTAGTAATTACCACAAAACAAAATCCTACAAAATAGTCATTAAAATTTTAAATCTAAAATTACACACTGTAATGGATAATGGCTCGGAATGAAGAATCGGAGAGCCGAGTTCGAATTCCAGTCGAGTTCGTTACATTCCCTTACGCGCAAATACCCTTGAGAAAAGGTATGAAGTCACCTCTTCTCTCCCCAGCTATGGGTGAAATAGTAGAACAGTCTTGGTTGGCAGTCTGAAAACTCGTATGTAGACCTGGCGAAGCACACATACTATTCAGTTAAGGAAAATATCGTAGAGTTCACAATGACTCAATTGATCAGGATTCTATGGTTTGCTTCCTTTTTAATTACCACTCGACATATTGCATATAGGTTTCCTTAGTTTTTATTAATTACAATGAGAAAGCATCCAACGAAATGGTATTTAACCTCCAGAATGTAAATGTCGAAAAATAATGTTATAAACATTTGCAATCTAAACTAAGTCAGTTTTTCTAATTCCATCATCTGACTGTAAAATTTCTGTAATTTCACCAGGCAACGTTCGAAAAAAAATATTCAGGTTTTGAAACTAAAACTTCAACAGATTTTCTGGGTATTACATTTTGAATATAAATATTATCAATTTTACAAATGGAATCAAATAATATTTTTTAAAAAAGTATTTAAAATTCTAAATCGTAGTTTTTTTTATTATTTCTAAATGCCATCCGAAATTCTGAATTTAAATCTTCGTGAATTGTTATAATTACAACAAGGGAAAGTCCGATATTTAAAAATCTGAGTCTAAAATTTTCATAAATTTAAAAATGATCTTCCGATATTTTGAATCTAAATTTACTTCAGTTTTACTAATTACCACCAGAACACACTCCAAAATGTTGTATTTAACATTTTTAATATAAAATTTAAACAGTTTTTAAACATTTTTAACAATTTTCTAAAAATGTCATTTGAAAATACCATTTTTACTATCATTTTTCAAAATACCATTTTTCAGAATACCATTTTCAAAATACCATTTTTCAAAATACCATTTTTTCAACTATTAGGTTGGTGCAAAAATAATGACGTAATAATGTCGTTTTTTGACGTTAAAAATACGTCAAAAAACGACATTATTACGTCATTATTTTTACACCAACCTAATATATGATAAAATAGTAAAAACTACTATTTTAAATTAAATAAATTTTTTGCTCAATTTTAATAATTGTTATAACACAACACAACACAAAACAAGATATTAAATAATAAATCTAAAATTTCGGCAGTTTATTTAAATACCAACAGGCATTTTAATTATGAAATTTCTTTTAATTTTAATAATTGTCACCAGATAACGCCCGACAAAATACTTAACATTTTCAATGTAAAATTCCAATAATTTCCGAAATGCCCCTCAGACATTCTGAATCTAAAATTTCTACAATTTTAACTATTACAACCAAACAAAATTTAGAATCTTAATTTCGATATTATGAGTCTGAAATTATTTTTGATTTAATTATCACCTGATAACATTAAATAAAATGTTATATAAAATATCGACAATTTTCTAATGACTCTCAGGCATTTAGAATCTAATTTCTCCAATTTTAGTAAATGAGAGAATATGTTATCATTAACCCTTACCTCCAGAATTAATGGAGCAGTTTCAAGTGCTCCATCTATTATAGGAACAACTATCACCTTTATGTTCCAGATTATACGTATCATCCGGACGAGATACGCTATTTCTCCAATTCTTTGATTTTTTTCACTCTAGTCCGTTGACATAGCGACGTTCACAATCTGGTCAGTCTTTCTCTTCTGTTGGATCTAATCTTCTCGCTTGGATGATGCGGTCGGCGTTGATGTCGCAAAATATCTTAATCATTTCGTTTTCTAGTACAAACTCGGGATTGTATTGATCCATTTCTTTACAGTGTCAATTATTACGTTTATTTCTCTTTAGTCTTTACTAATCTTTGATAGTTTATTATACATGTGAAATTTTTTTTATCATACTCAGTCGCTTTCTTTCTCTTTTTTTATTAGTTGTTATCCATCTTCATATTGTTTCTTCACCACCTTCTCCGACTCTGTTTTTCTTTTCTTCTTCCTCCTTCTCCACCTCCTGCTTCATTATCATATTCTCTTTTCCTCTCTACTTCCCTATCTCCTACTATCTCTTTCGATTCATAGTTTATCTGCTATTTATATAATCTTTTCTCACAGTGGCTTTTCGACTGAGAAAACCTCAAAATTATTGCAATCTATGGACTGAAAAGCTGACAATATCTTCTCATGCACGTATTCCCTGGTGTTTGCATCTGACCCTAATAGATAAGTATTTTTGCGTAAGCTCACCGGAATAAATGACCATGTCTTACGCCTTTCACCAATTGAGGATGCATAACAAATAACATCTTCATTTTTTCAGATTTCTTCTACAACACAGAAACTGCTGATAAATGGAATTAGTACTGTATCAGTATTATTAAACAGAAATGCCAAAAATTAGATACATACATCTAATAATGCCTAGATTCTTCTTTCATTTGAATAACCGTGGCTACGCGACGTGGCTTAAAGTCGACGTGGTGCTGGAATTGTGTGGGTATATCTATCCAAGTACATTCCAGAGCTGTTCATAACTGAGCTATCTTTGTTGGGTATGGCTGCTAAGTATTTCTTGAGGTCTGAACAAGTCTCAGAGTTGGAGTTTAAATCTGGCGGGAATTGAGTGGTCTTAGAATCAGTTTCGTGACACCCACGCGCGATGAGGTTTTACGTCATATTGCTGGAAGAAAGGACCACCACCGGAAAACATGGCGAGCACAAAGGTTTGAAAATAGTCTGTAATAAGAATCTGTGTTTGTCACACCTGTTAAGACAAACACCAGTTTCATTGGTGGTCGTTGCGGATTTCAACAAAACGCCACGTCCGACATAATTACAGGGCGTCTACACAGACTGTATCCATAACCTCATGCGATTTACTCTACATATAATTTCAAATGCTTGCTTGAAAGAGCTGGAAACATAACTCCCCTGACCAGGATACACTGTACCGGCTTTTTCCTGTTCAAATGGCAATGTTTTTTGATCCAGCTGAGGCGAAATCAACGATATCGAAGTCTCACTTACATTACTATTGTTGATCGATGACCAATATAGCGAAAGTCACCAAAAGCCCACGGAATGTCAAAAGCGAGTTACCAAAAGCCTATGGATTTCTGTGTATGCTGTACTGTGTATTGATTGGTGAGTAGAAGCTTTGCATTTACTTGTGATTTGATGCAGTGATCCGGATCTTTGGGTAGTTCCCATTTATTTCAGCTGTGGTCACATTCATGGTTCATCTGTGGGTTCCCACAGACTTTTTTCTTCACACGAATGTCTGTCCAGAATTCCAATATTCCTGTTATACACTTGTTAATGTTGCCCGAGAAAAGTCTAGAGCAGCTGATACCTTTCTGGCTTCAACCTTTTCGTAGTCAAACGGTGTTCAATCCTGTCCGCGTCCTATTACTGCTACAGTTACCTTGCCTCATTGACTATTACGTCACACAATTCTACGAGTGTATTCAGGAAAAGGAATCTTAAACAGAGAACCTACGAATTTTGTATCTTACGTTGTTTCATCTTAGTGGTTGAGTGCATGTAAACTCTCACAATGGTCTATCTATCTATCTATCTATCTATCTATCTATCTATCTATCTATCTATCTATCTATGATTTTGTATATTCCTTTTCTTATGCTACCCACTCACGGAACATGTAACAATTGATCTTCAGTCAGTCAAGCTAAATGGGTCTGCCACATGTTCCATCTCTCAAAAAGTTTGTAAAACGCCGAAGGCATCAGGAGATACATGCATATTCATAGAAGCTGAACACCTCTATTTTACTCATTCATCGTCCGTGACGAGGGAGTTCACTGATTGAATTTCTAAAGGATTAAAAATTTTTAGAATTTTCTACAACTTTTATTTCCTTGTATATACCACCGTTTTTGTTTTGCACAATTCCCAGTATATCACCTTTCCTACCCAATTCGATCTATTTTGTGATACTGTGCAAACTTTCAGTATTTACTCAGTTTATGATTAGTATTTTCATTTGCCATTATTATTATTATTATTATTATTATTATTATTGTTATTATTATTATCATTATTATAATAACACCATCCTTGTCATTTTTCTTCTATATTTTTAAAAATATTATTTGAATATTATCCTCTTCGAGTCAAGTTAAAAATAGTAATCAGAAAGCGAAACAAATCTTTTCCAATTTTGCAAATTTCTTTCAATTCTTACATCTGTTTCCATATCCGACAGGTATCTTTCAGAAACCGGAAATTATTTCGTATGGCGTCTTTTTAATCGTGACGTAGAGGCTAAGAATTAATCTGATTGGTTCTCATATTTCAACCCCGCAGCTATATTTCAAAGGTTACAAAAATTTTCTAATTAAATTTATTGAAGAATTCTTTCTATTTTGGTTTTACTGGAGAAATAAACTTTTGATCTTTGTGCTTGCTGAAGAAAAGGCTTAATTCTAATTTACAAATAGGTTATCTCGATAAAAGACGAATATTTCAAAGTAATATGAATAAAGAATTTACACCGGTCAAGTATAATGTAGAACAAGACATTTTAAATTAGAAGAAAGTTCATGAATATTTTTCTTCTATGTACCGTGTCATTTAAGAACGTTGGTGATCATGGCTCTCCACAATTTCCTGTCCTTTGTAGCTCTTAATAAATTTCGTTTTTTTTCTTACCTCTCCTAAACTTTGTTCCGCCATCCATTTACTCAAGCTCGCAAGTTGGGTTATGTGTTGTTTCCCTCTGTTCATTTTGCCTTCAATCTGTCAAGCGACTATCACATTTTCCAAGACATCTTTCCTAAATTATGTGCCCTAGGAATTCCAACTGTCTCTTCCTGATGTTAAGTGTAAGTATCCATTTTGTTTCCATTTTCTCTAAAACTTTGTCTTAGCTTACATTTTCGGTCGATGGTATTCTTATCATCCACTTGTAGAACGAAATTTCTGTTTCTTTAAGTCAATTCTTTGAGGATATTGTCCATCATTCACTCCCATATCAGAGAACTGATATTACGTAAAAGTTCAGTACTCTTTTCTTTATTTCTAACGAAAGTTTTCTGATTCTTAATATTTTGCTCAGCTTTTAGAAATCATCTTTCGCTATTGCAATGTGCTTTCGGATTAGTGTCGCAATTTTCATCTTCTGTTAAAACACTTTGCAGATATTTAAATTGTACTTGTTTAATTTTGCATCCTGTTTTCTTGCAATTGATGTTTCGTCCTTTCTTTTCACTTTCCTTCACTGACTTCTGTAGAAGTTCTTGTAGTCACCTTTCTGTGTCTGCTATCACCACTGTGTTATCCACATATCTTATGTTACTAACATTGTGGTCGACAATAATGAACCCTTATAGGACTTCTAATCTCTCAGAATTGCCACAGAGTATAGCTTGAAGTCCGGTGGGAAGACGCATCCTTGTCTTAAACCCCTTTCGCTGTTTGTGTATTTACAGAATTCATTATCTATCTGTATGCAGGCGGTTTTCTGCCCGAATACGTTCTGGGTTATTCTGATATCCTTCACAAATATGTCATGGTTACCTAACGTTTTCAAAACTTCTTTGTGACGTACTTATCAAACGCTTTTGTATCCTTCAGTATATCTGATATCATTATAAGCATAAATATTGCATTCTTACTTCCAGCATCTTTAACGGACCTTCATTATTCTTGTCCTATCCCCGGTTTAATTCTGCTGCGCTTTCTATTAGAATTCGGATAAATTTTGTCATATGGCTAATTATGAGAATTATTCGATGGAGTTCACATTCGTTTGCACATGAATTCTTAGGCAGTGCTATGAAAATGGATGTACTTATATCTTCCGATATATCAACACTGTTGTACATTTCATTGTGTCTGTAATCTTGTCAATGCCAAATTCATCTAAGGCTGACAGCATCTCTAATACAATTCTGTCTAGTCCTACTTCTTTCTTTCTGTTCAATTTAGCCCTTGGTTGATTTCACCCCAGATTTTAATATTTCTGGCCCTTCGATATTTCTGTGTATTGCATTTTCATCGTAGAAGAGTTTTCCGATATATTCTTTCCACCTCTGAAGTATTTTTTATCTCTAATATCAATGTCCCGTCCATGGATTATAAGCATTCTATTGATGAGCATGTCTATTGTCCTGTTAGTTCTCTTATTTTTTATGCCTTTATCTCTGATATTCATCTTTCTATTTTTCTACATTTTTCGTTGAGCCATTCCACTTTCGTCTGCCGGCATTTCTTCCTAATTTCTTTGTGCAGTTTCCTATATTCTGTGCTGTATCTTAGTATTGATTTTTGTCTCCTTTTCATCACGTCTAGAATCTCTATCATCCATATTCCTTTTTCCATTGTCTAATTTTCTTTGGGATCATGTCCAGTGCTGATGCTACTGAAATTTCTTTTAATGTGTCCCACTTTGAGTTTTCATTCTGCTTTTGAACTGATCATATATCTCTTGTTCACATTTGGATCATTTAGAGCTTACGGCCATATCCCGTTGAAACACCAGTTCCTGTAGGTTCACAGAAGTTAAGCAATATCGAGCCTAATAAGTACCTAGATCTATGACCGCTTGAGAATATCAGATGCTATCAGATTGGATGTGAAGATTGAAGCACTTGGGTATATTTTGCATTGTAAAATGGCATTCCTGGATCTTTTATTGACAGTTATATAATCGATATGAGTTTTTCTTTTAATATCCTAGGATTCTTCATGTCCACATACGCCATGGGTGTGCTTGAAACCAGGTATTTGCTACTACTTGATCATTCACCGTGCAACATTGAATCCATTTTCCTCCGCTTTCATTACTATTTCAACTATTTCACCATCTCTCTCCTTGCCTAATTTGGTGTTCAGATCGCCCATGACGATTGTAATTTTTTGTGATTGTATTAAGACTACTTTCAGATAGTTGACAGTATCCGAGAACACATTTCTTCCTGTCTACTTCTAATATCAGTCTAACTCCTCCTACATTTTTCTCTGCTTGCATATATGATCCTGTGTTTGACACTGACGAAATCTTCATTTTTGCCCACCCCGTTTTGCATATGCCTAAAATATTTAACCTGATCATTTTTTGCTTTATACTTTCTAAATGGCCACATCCATTTAGTGTTCTGATATTCCGTGTTCCGAGAATTATTTTTTATACGAACATTCGCTTAATGAAGGTCCAGTGACACTTGTCGCTTAGGTTTTCCCATAGCTGGCGAAGGATCAATTCATTTATTTTGACATAAAAATATTTTCAACGAAAATTAAAAAAATTCCAGTAATCCCCGTTTATGTTTAATATAAAATAATAATACCAACTTTAAATAAAATTAATATTTTTTTCACATAGTTTTAGGGCCTTCTGTTTTAATATATATTTTTTATTAAATACAATAAACACTTGTTTATTGTAACTATAAAATAAGAATACCATCTATTTTAAATGCATTATATATATTAAGAAAAAAAAAAAAAAAAAAAAAAAAAAACCTTAATCGTCATATAATATATTGACTGTGCCAGCATTGCGTTAATAACAAATATTTTTTATTAAAATTTAAATTATGCAACGGTCAGTCTCTACCCAGAACCTGAAGACTGCGTTGTGCATGAAATTTCGAATTGTGCTAACAGTGAAGGATAAAATATATATATATATATATATATATATATATATATATATATATATATATATATATATATATATGAAACAATGTAACTGTTATCGGTTAAACATGTCCACTACTCAGGAAGATAAGATGTTTTTGTTATGATAAAAGTAGGTGAAATAATCTTTCTTTGGTTAACAATGAACTGATTCATGCCCAATAAATATTTTTCTTTACAAATAGACTGATAATATTACCATATCTTAGGTCTATTTTTAGAATTAAAACCTTTAGAACAAGTCATTTTCCTTTTTTTCATTATAGGACACTAATCAGTGAAAATGTATTGTCTTAAGAATATTTCAACGCAATATCTCACTGGTAAGTAGGAGAGATCAGGTTGCTGTTACGTTGCTTTTTCTCTCTTTTACCTTTTATTAGCTTTCTTTGAATATATATATATATATATATATATATATATATATATATATATATATATATATATATATATATATATATCTCACTTCGATCGATTTAAAAAGCAGGATTCTTTCTTCGTGCGACAAAAGGTTCACCTGTATGAATAAAAGGACGAGATATCCGATGTAGAAAAACACAATAAAAATAAAATTACTTAAATATTTTCGTAATTTTTGATAGTACAGTTGAACCTTATTCTGTCATGCCATCACGTATTTAATGTCATATGATACTTATTGTAATCTATTGCTGAATTGATAATCGCCATTCTTTCATATTTCATAAGAAAAAAATCGTGCACAACATCAGGCAGGGCGTGGTTGCACGAGGCTAGAGCTATGGGGAAGAATAGAAATCAATGAATTACCATGGCAATATTCCAAGGACTAAAGAAAGGGAGTAAAAATCAGCTTGAGTTGACCAGTTGGCTTCTGATTAGACGAGAAGACAATGGGAAGATATCCGTCGTTTATTGGCAGGCTTTCTGTTTTACATTATGGCTTCTAAGAAATTATTCTCTTTCGTTAACCGGTTTGAGGTTTTCAAATATACCGATTTTGTTATTTGAATAATTCAATCAGACTATAGCCTATATATATTGTAAGATGGAATGTGTGATTTAAAGGAAAATCCTTTTAAAATGTTTATACAAAAACACAAGTGGTCCCTTCAAATCTATCATTGAGTTTCAGCATTTTACCATTACGATTGAATGTCACATCATTTTACCATTACTCCTATTTGACGCTAAAACAGAGAACAGGGATATAAATGCATGTCTTTTCTTTATTAGTGCCAAGTGCTTCAATAATAGGTATCAGTTTGGATAAAGAAAAAACTCTCTTTGAAAATTAGCAGCGGACATTGATGCTCTCCGGCATGATTTTTTTTCTTTTCGCTACATTATGTCGATGCTATTCTATTCGTTCCTAGATGAATATGACTACAGTCACTCCTCACTTAACAACTTACCGGAGTTACAAATATGTATAAAATCTCATTTAAAATAAAAACTCAACCCGTCGGTATTTTACGTTGTACGAAAACTTTGAACGCAATTGTTTTCTCTTTATTCCAAATGAATCAAAATAAATGAAATGAATAAAGTGTCAAAATAAATAAAATTTACTTGTACTGTATTGGCAGTATGTAGACGAAGTAATGTACAGAATATAGAGCTGATTTTCGAGTTTGTTTCTTACGTACATTAGAGTATAAAAATTTAGAAATGAATTAGAAATGATACAAATGTTGCTAAAGTGACATTAAAACTAATCTGAAATTGGTTGACACAAACTCGTTACACGCGTAGTCATGTCTGAAATAGCGGTCAGGTACAACTGCACATTTAGCGACCTACTCATTTTACGACCAGATCGTTGAAACGGAACCTGGTCGTTAAGGGGTAATTTACTAACATAGAGTAGTCTGGCACATGGCTACAATTGTGGAGTGGCAAATAAGAATCAACTTCGGTACACAGTACAAATGGTCTACTAAAAGTAGCTTGTTAACTTTTACTGCACGGCGAATTACCGTCATTCATTTGAATGAAAATCTATTTTAATTTTATCAGATTAATCTAATTATTCAGTCTTTTCTTATTTGTTGATGTGAAACCTCAACTCTAATTATCTCATGATCTATTATATTTTCAGGATCCTTTGCTTCGTGGCATTTTTCGGAGCAATTTAGCGGTGTCTATTTCCTCTGTAATTATAAAGTGTATCTTTTGGTTTACGTATTACCAACAAACGAGTGCCACCCTTGAACTAATCTTGAGTTTTGCCCTTTCCAAGGGGAATAGTGAAAAGCTAATAAAACCTTTCCAGCTTAAATTTTTACTCCTCCTCCTTTTTCAAGGACATAAAAAATATTTGATGGCGCCTCGTCGTGGAGTAATAGTGAGCCAGTCTAGCAGACCATTACTACTTGAGCCTTAACTGCTTCCTCTCACACGTGGCTTTGTGCTAAACTTCAAATAAACAGCTAATGATTCAGTGTGCCAACCAGATTTTGTAGGCTGAAATATATATATTCTAATAAATTGAGATGTCACTCTACTTGACTATCTACTGAATTATGTACCTATTTTCATATAGACATAAGTGCAAGCAAAATTCGTAGATATAGGTATATTCGGAAAATATACAGCTATTTAATATTAGAGAAAACAATAGCTTTAGTCATCTTCAAAATATTCCCCTTGTGCATTTATCTAAGTTTAAAAAAAAAAAAAATTATATGAAATTGTTTTTGTGTATCGCCATTAGCGGTCTCATTGTATTTTCCTTAATATTGTCTATACTCTGAAAATCTCTCCTTCAACGAAAAGGGGCAAAAGCTAGAAGCTAAACGAAAGAAAAAAAAATGGATCACCAATCCGTACAACTTTTGGAATGTTAATGAATCATTTCAAAATTACAGAATTCATTATTTTAACCAAGAAAAACTTACACCATCTTTAAGTAAACTTTTTTATGTCAGCATAATAGATTGAGGCAAAGATATACAGCATTTTTTGATAAAATCTTCTAATTTATGACATCGTTATGCAGTCAGCAAAGTATTTCTTTTACTTTCTATGATTTTATACCATCATTATAATAAATTGTTTATTCTATCATGAAAAAATAGCAGTTTTGATGAATTCTTCGGGGATTTTTTCAATATGCAGAGCTTGACGAGTGTTGAATAAATCGAAAAAAGCTATTGTCAAAAAGTGACAGGTTTAGTGAATATGGTGAATGTGGAAGAACTGTATGTTTTAAATTCATAATCATTTGCTGCGTAGCATTTGCAATAGGAAGATTATCGTTGTCATTTAACAAAATCCTCGCTCAGTTTTCTTGCTCAGAAAAAGGAGTTTTTGTGGGTCATTCAGGTAAGCCAATTGCTCACATTGTTTTTCACAGTAACCGTTTGTCTAGATTCCAGTAATTCGTCTTAATGAATTTCTTTAAATACTATGAATCTGATCTATCTATCTATCTATCTATCTATCTATCTCTCAGCATGTATTTATCTGTTTTCTGCCTGAAGGTATCTATCTATCTATCTATCTATCTATCTATCTATCTATATATATATATATATATATATACACACACATATACACACACACACATACATATATATATATACATATATATATATATATATATATATATATATATATATTTATGGCGTGGTGTAGTACTTGAAGTAGTTTTTACACAGGTGTCAGTAGTTAGTGTTCGTGTCAGGAACGAGATCAGGTTTCAGATGCTGATTTTAAAGGCAGACGCATATTACCACGAGGTAATTTTATATAACAAATCTTCTATTTAGCAGCATGGCAATCCAAGCTTAAAATCTTTCTCTCTCTCCCCCCTTCTCTCACTCTCTCTCTCTCTCTCTCTCTCTCTCTCTATATATATATATATATATATATATATATATATATATGTATGTGTGTGTTTGTGCGTGTATGTGTTTGTCTGAATATGCATGTGAGTGTGTTTGTACTACCCAGGAAAGAAAAGAACATGAGAGATAGACGAAGTAAGTGTCAGAAATAATGGCATGCATAAAGAAAGCGTGAAAAAAATACTCTCGTCCACGTACAACACTATCCAGAAGCAATTATTCACACAAGTAACTTAATTCTGATTCTCAATTTCCTTTTCTTTTTACGTACAATTTCTCCCGCGTTTATTCACTAAAAAGTCCACCTCTGACCCACGACGCCGTACCCTGCTGGAAAACATCCCAGAGGGCCGTACGGACTAACTCTCCCTGACTACTGGAATGTGGGAAACAATCAATAAACTTAACCGGGCTTGACGCGTCAGATAAAACGAACTTTATCCGACAATCGTAATGCACTTTTGCTTTTTCTCTGACAGCATGCCAAATTATACTCACCCGACTTTAGTACAGTGGTTCTCATTATCCAATATTTCACTTTTCATGATTTCAGTTTCTTATAGTCAATCCGGGAAAAATATTTAATAATCGGCCTAAATATTAAGATTTAGTGATACTGGAAATGTGGATAGAGCAAAAAAACAAAACAAAACAAACAAAGAACAAAAAAACAAAACAAAAAACAAAAAAAAAAAAAACAAACAAAACAAAACAACAAACTCTAAAGCATTTATTTTTAAGTGAAAAGCGAAACTTAATAGAAAAAAAAATCCCTATGCTGTGACTGCTGAGATTTACGGTAAGAACGAATCTTTTATACGCCAGATAGATTTTATTATAGTTGGTTGTTATAAGTGTCCATTTCTATTATTAGTTATTTCTGCTAATTTATTGCATCTAATTTGAAATTTAAATGTATCATAGGTATTTATGTATATATAAATCATAGTATTATACTATAAATCATAGTATTCATAGTATGAACCATAGGATTCAGTATAAACCAGGTTTCAGACATCCACTGGGTGAACGATATCAATAAATAAGAGATAACTGCATTATTTCAATACTGCCAAGAAGACTACTTTAATTCTAGCAAAATGTTATACAGACTCTGCTGTGGGTCCACCGAGATCGTTCTTTAATAAGAGGCTCATAAAGTTACCTTTTACGAAACTATTTTACTTTACTCAGTTGTAAAGCACAGATATTTTATTAAATGCAAGACAGATTTCAGTTGAATGAGTTCAGAATTTTTACTAAATGTGTTGCAGTCTGCACATATTGTATTTTCTTGATACTTATTACTACAAGATTTCCTATTTAATGATCACTTATACAAAGAAAAGAGAAAAACCGCTTGTTACTATCACGTTTCTTTCAATATCTTACTATTAAAACCCCATGAAGGAATCTAAATATATTGTTATCATTTTGTGAAATATATATAAAGTATGGCAGGAATATTATTATTATTATTATTATTATTATTATTATTAAAAACGTTCTTTTTGACCTGCATTTATTTTATAATCCCATTCTGGGTCTTAACCAATGACCCAAGATAGGCGGAGTTTATTGTTTCCACTTAATTAAACAAAAGACAGCTATTAACAACACAAACAAATTGGAAAAAATCCCTTCGCAGAATATGGGCTGTGCTTGGTAGAACTATTTTATGGGATTTCCTGGAGGGATGGTACACCAGGGACATTGTTGCTATATTCTTGAGTTCCTTTCTTTATCAGAAGCTGTTATAGTGGAACACACCTATTCTATAGTTAATAGACTCTCCCACCTATAATAAGTAGGAGTAGTAAGAGTAACAAGTAAGTCGCTCAGTGGCTCGGCCTTGACTTTTTGTCGTTATTTTTTTTGACCGTTGCTGACAGCTCTTTATCGCGCGACTCTTTTTGTTGGATTTTACCCTTTTTGCGTTTGAACTTCATTTTCGTTAAGTTTGTTTATTTTATTATTACCTTTTTACGACTGTATTGAAAAAGTTTTTTGATTTTTCTTTCTTTTCTCCATTTTATTTTTACGCACCCTTTAATTTTTGCTCTTTTTCTTTTAGTTTTGCTTTTTGATTTTCATTTTTACCCCCTTTAATTTTTTGCTCTTTTTTCTTTTTATTCTAGTTTACACTTTTGATTTTCATTTTTACCCCCTTTTAATTTTCGGTCTTTTTTCTTTTATTCTAGTTTTCGTTTTTCATTCTCATTTTTACCACCTTTAATTTTTGCTCTTTTTTCTTTTATTCTAGTTTTCCTCTTTGATTTTTCTTTTTTTAAAAAAATCTATCTTCGTTTTCTTTATTCTGTGTTTCGCTTTAGTTTTTGATTAATTTTAATTTCTTGTTATTTATTTAATTGTTTCTTTCCTTCCTTTAATTTTTACGTGTTTTTGTCTGTAAACGTTGTATTGTCCAATTTATCTGTTTATTTTCTTTTTTTTGTTTATTGGTTCGACTCGCTTTTCTTGGTGTCGGCCATTTTGAATTTTATAACTAGCTTCGGCTATTGTCCACGTTTCGTATTTTTTTTTTGTTTATTGGTTCGACTGGCTTTTCTTAGCGTCGGCCATTTTGATATTTTTTAAACTAGCTTCGGCTTTTGTCGAAGTTTCGTATATTCTTTGTTTTCCTTTTTTTGTCTAACGTTTTTGTTTTATTGTTTATTTTCCTTATCGTGTTTTTTTTTGTTTTTTTGTTTCGCCTTTAGGCGATATTTGTCCTTTATTGTTTTTTCTAATTTTTATTGTATTTTTTAAAATTTGTTATACGTACAAGCGAACCTTTTTTTATTTGTTCTCTCTCATTTTTTTTGTGTGTGCATATTTATTTTATCTGTTCAGTGCTGTCTCGCTTTCGGGTGAACCTGTTTATTTTTTGACTGTTAATTAATTTATTTATTTTTTTACTTTCGCCTATAAGGCGGAACTTGTTTAACTATTCCCCCCTTTTTCTCCCCTTTTCTTTGAAAAATGGACGAGAAAGAAAAAAAGTGCCTTCTTTTTTAATTTTAAAGAAAAACCTAAAATCGCTTCCTTCCGAATAACTGTCTGAAAGCACTTATTTAATCCTAAAAAAGATCCGCCGGACAAATATAATGTTGAAGAATATCCCGCTCTTCCCACAGTACCTACTAACGAAGAAATTGGAGAAGTACTAAAAAAAGCCTCCAAAAATACGGAGGCCGAAAAGACAAACAATGTAGACACGACTAATGACAACTCAACTACTAATGCAGAGGCCGGGGAATCGCCCTTTTGTTGGAAGTCCCCTCCTAAATGCATTATCGATATTGTGGTTCTTGGAGCGTGCCAAGGGTTACGCACACCTTGTGGTGAAAGGTGGGCTCTTGCAGGATCCAATAGAACTGAAAAAAATCGAGAAAAGAATAGTGTCAGTTTTTATCGTCGACAAGCGATTTCGCAAAATTTGTCGTTCGACTAAAGACACAGTGTTCAAATCACTGGAGTCCCTGGGGTTTAAGCCCCTCCGAATTTTTAAGGGCAAGGCATTTTTCATGTGGGACGTGCTGTTACCCACCGCCGAAGATTGCATAAGAGCCATAACCAGGGATCTTATAACAAAAGAATTGATCCCCCGTTTATAGTATGAGAGCCGGCGAAGGACCCTCTAGCGGTATATGAGGTTCCTTCTCAGTTATCGGATAGCACCTGGCGGCTTTCTTGTCCCAATACGGGGAGATTCTGGGTGCTTCTTGTGATAGCCTGACTGGGGGATGGAGCTTTGACATGATGCTCGATCATAACGCCTTCGGCTCTATCCCCAACTGTCTTGACGTTGGTGACCTGAAGCTGCCGGTCATCGTGACCGGCCGTAAACCAGTTTGCTGAAAGTGTGGAGTGACTGGTCACCTCTCCTCTTCCTGCCCAGAGAAGAAGGCCTCTGGATCTCAGGTCCCAATCGAACAAACTCCCCTTCTGACCGAGTCTTCAAAAACCGCCACGCCTGTAATGGGCATTCCGGCTACCAGGACCGGAGCGGTTGTACCCCCTGTTGGGTCATCATCAAAGCCCCCATTCCCCGAAGAGCCTTCTTCCACTGCAAGTGTGGTTGAGGAGAGGGAAAAGGGGGAATGGAAGGTAGTTGGCAGGGCCAGAGGGAAGCGTCAGACAGCGGGGCCTCAGTCCCCTGAAGCCCCTGGGATTAAAGACACATACAGCCCCACTCCCTCTGACAACAGTAAGGGCGATCCCCCGGCCTCTATTACGACCATCGAAGAGTTACAAAACTGCTCTGCTCAGTTCGACGCCTATTTAGCCGACTTTCCCTGCCTTGAGGCAGCTGAAGCGGCTAGGTGCGAGGATCCCATTACAGAGTCGGAAATCTGGGAAGCGCTGAAGCAGGTTGGCCTGGATAAATCTCCGGGACTAGATGGTCTTCCCTATGAAGTTTACTTGAGGCAGTCGCCCGTTTTTGTTCCTTTGCTGGAACTGATTTTCAACCACTGGATGAAGCAGGGGTCTATACCTCAACGTTTCACCAGGGGTGTGATCTAGTTGCTGCGTAAGAACAAGAACGGTGGGGATGGATTAGGAAATTTTCGCCCTTTAACCATGTTAAACACTGAGTTAAAGATTTTGGCGAAGATCTTAGCCAACCGTTTGCAGCCCTGAACAGACTTGTGCTGTGAAGAGCAGGACTATTCAGGATAACCTTCATATGGTACGCTTGATCTTAGAACAAGTCGACAGTGAAGCCGCGCTGATCAATTTAGATCAGTCCAAGACCTTCATCTTCGTTTTCTGGAGGCTTTCCTTTCGGCGGACGGTTTCGGAGCCGACTTTCGCTCCTGGATCCGACTTTTGTATGCGACTCCCGGTGCGCTGGTGGAGGTGATGGGGTATGATCGAAACCTTTCGTATTGTCTCGCTCCATTCGTCAAGGTTGTCCGCTATCGACTTTGCTTTACGTTCTTGCGTTGAAACAATTCCTTCGCAAGTTAAAGGCGAATCCGGTCCTGCGTGGAATTTCCCTGCCTGGGCTACCACCTCAGCCAGGCATTTTGCCTATGCTGACGACGTTTCGGTTCTTGTGTCGAGCAGAGCCGAGATTGACGAAATCCGCAAAGAGATCAGTGGCTATGAGATGGTGACAGAGGCCAAGATCAACCGCGATAAGTCTGTTGGCTTGCGGTTGGGTGCGTGGAAGAGAGTTTCTCTTCCCGGACCTTTCCTTTGGACGGATGGGCCGATCAAAATACTCGGCGTCTGGTTCGGTCCTGATCTCCAGTTGGAAATGAAAGGAAGGGCGGAAGTATGTGTTTCACACATCTACCCGATTCTCCTGTACCGACTCTCTGTACTTCCACTCCTGTATGCCAGACTAATATTATTAGTACGGATCTTGTTCTCTTTCTTGTGGAGAGACAAGGCACCTATGGTATCTCGCGAGATCTGTTGCCTTCATCCCTCTGAGGGCGGCCTGGGTATGCCTAGCATTGAGATTCGTCAACATATGCTTCCCATCACCTTTCTAGACTGAATGTGTCGCGGATCGGATCTGGAAAGAAGACGTCCGTAAACATTACGCATCCCTGAGAAGTGTGCACTCGTGCGAGGAAGAGGTCGGCCGTACACCCCGAGCCACGAATGTCGTCGTGCTCTGAAGCTCCTCTTACGGGCTTCTGATGGCCTCTCCAACGCCCAGGTGTTGTCTCGTAAGGCATTGTATCAACTGTTAGTTAGGGGGTGCCGTTCAAGATGATCTGATTGGCGAGCTCGGTCTTACGAAGCAGGAGGCTCGCACGATATGGCCTTGGGCGCCTGGGTTTAAATGTCTCAATAATGATGAGGCATCACTCACCTGGCTGGTGATTCGTGAAGCCCTCTGGGTCGGTAAGAGACTTTGTTCAGCAGGCTTGGAGAAATATCCAAACTGTCGTTGCTGTACGGGGGAAGTCGAGACCATTGGTCACGCCTTCTTTCAGTGCAGGACGGTAGTGCCGTTGTGCTGGTTTGTTGAAGACGTCATGGTTCGCATGCTGCAGGGAAAGATTTTTGTCCTTGAAGGCTGTTCTGTTTGTAGCAATGTGGTGCCGCAGATGACGAAGGCTGAACACTATGTGTTCTGTTGCTTACTAGGGGTTATGAGAGTCGTAATTTGGACGGCGCGTCAGAAGGAATTCATGAGGGCGAGAAGTTCACTTCTTCCCAACTGATCTTGTTCTTTAAGCATCAGCTTAAAGTCAAGATTAGGACGGAAAGGCGGCGGTTCACCTCATCAGAATTTGGCAAAAGGTGGGCGAATCTTGTGCGTATGTGCCGAGTAAAAGGGGCTGACCTTGAGTGGCATTTTGATGCCGGTTAGGCATCAGGATATTGTTTTCCTGGTTTGAACTTGGGCAACCCGTCCCTGGTTTTTAGGCTAGAGTAGGTTTTTGATTTTGATTTTTTTCGTTTTTTTTTTTCTTTTTCTGTAAACTTAGCTACGGTGTGTTTGCTCATTGCCCCCACTTTTTTCTGTCCCCTTTTCTTTTCGTTTAGTTTGACTCCTCATCCCATCCCTCGTTAGGTGGTCAGTGTTTTCAGTTCTTTGGTGGATGTGGGACGCCTTTCGTTTCGAGGGTGTGTTTTTTCGTATTTGTTGTTTTGTCTGAATCAGTGCGTGTTTGTGTGAGTGTTTGGGAGGGATGAATGTTTTTCTATATTTTTAAAGTCCCGTGTCGATTTCGTCCAGTTAATTGATTTTACTGTCACATTTAGGGTTTGTGTTTTTTTTTATTACTAACATAATTTTGTTTAGTTTCATGTAAATAATTTTAAGTCATATTGTATATATTCATTGAGGTTGTTTCACTTGTTATATTTTATCCCCCCACAGACATTATTTGTACATTTGGGGTTAGGATTCTCATTGCGACAAAAAGGTATTTTGGTGGAAGTAGCAAGAAAGGTAATTATGAATGTGGTGTTTTAGTGGTAGGATTATTGTTTTGTATGTTTGGGTCAGTGGTTGTGGCTAGCTAAGTTTAAAATTAGGACAAATGATGACCGTCGTTCTTCCCCAACCCCCTTTTTGGTCTTGTGCCACATTTGCTGTACATACAGTAATAAATATCTTCGCTCAGTGGGTCGGTCTGAGTTCAGTCTGAAGTCGGACGACCAGCTGACCGGTTGAACTCTTTGCCTTCGAGCGGGGAGGAACCCGAACGAGGCTACGCCGAAGGGCGGAGTCTCTTTCGGGGAGGTAAACCGACCCTGAACCCGTTTATACGGGTTCAAAGGGCATATTTTTGGAGATCCCACGGGCTCGGAGATCCCACGTTAAACCGGCCTTGTGCCACATGATGCCCACGTGGGGGGTGACTAAATACTGTCACTCAGAGTTTCGGTCACTCAGTCGATGCCAGACGACCGTTAGTATCAGCGACCACAACTAGATTTTCTTTGCGTCATACCTATTATATGAAGTTCCTAACGTTTTGTACGTCGAACCTATTTTAGGACCGACTTACAAATACAAGCCTTCACTGTGAAATCACGCCACAACAGAAGCAAAGCTCCAACCCCAATAGGAACAGTTTTAGTTTTTAAGTACTCCATTTATTCTTATTATTAAGACTATTACCTCTGCTATTTATATTAACTTTAAGTAATATGATGTGGAGTAAAATTGGTAAGGAAGAATGTAATTATATGAGTAAATTACAACTTAACCTGATGGTTTATATCCGTAGCCAAAACAATCAGTCATTGTTCAGGTCTGACGGTCTCTCAAGGAAATAATGTTTAACAGTCGTAGGATATAGGGAAAACATGTATAATTTGTTATTAATCTAAAGATTAATAAGTTTGTTACTACTATTAGGTGTAAACAAGTAAATCAGATAAGAGAATAATGTAGATATATAAGTAAATATAAACGAAATCCATTAGGTAGTTCCTGTAGCCTAATCGGCAAAGGAATGCTTATGTTCTCACAGTAAAGGATACAGGATAGGAATTCAAGTATCGTCGAAAGTGACTTTATCTCTGTTCTATACTGTTTACATAACGTTTGTAGAATGTGAAAAACAACCTGAGCTTGCGATAAAATAATGTGTCTGTTATTTTCTTTATATAAATATAAATACGTACGTATAATAAAATTTAAGTTATAAGCATAATAAGAGATTAAAACAATTTCTAATAATATAACAGAGCAATTACAACAATATATTTATATAAAAGTTATGTAACAGAAAATTCTTTCTTACCGTAGATCTTAGTAACCTTAGCATTTTTTTCTTTCTTTATTAAGTCGAGAATTCGCTATTGAAGACATCATCTGCATGATAAGTTTGCTGTTACTTCATAGATTAGATCGTAAGTGTTTACTACAATTAACATTGTAGTTATTACAAAATTAACTCAATACTTATTATTATATACCTAAGTGTTTACCCGGCGATCAATATGGTCATTTTAGTGTCGCTCCTGGTTTCAGTAAATTCAAATTTGTGGTTAGGAAATAAACAGATGGACGGAGATGGAGGAAATAAAAAAATGTAGTTTCATTTTATTTTTTTCCACAGTATGCGGACAGATTTTTTGGATATCACGCTCTCGTTCAATATAATTTTATAAATTGTCTTAAATATCATTTCCGCTGGATGAATATAAGAACAAACTGATAAGTGAAATACCAAAGCAGATTTAATTATATGACTCAATGTATTGCCTTGATTTATTGCTTTCTTCTTTTCCGTCTCTATTTTAAAAAAAAAGTGCCCATTTCTTTGCATTTTCGTCACTTAAGAAAAAAATATTCTTTTTTTTGTCACATTCGTGAATTGGAATCCATCTTTGAATCACGTCACAAAATTTAATTCAACAGTCATTATGTTTTGCATGTCGATCTGGCTACTTTTTTTTAATACATACATTTTAAAAGCTGATAAACGGGAAAGCATCTTAAAAAAGATTGCAAATATTTTAACCTAAGAATATCTATTACTTAAAATGTTACTGCAATTAATTGATAATACAAATAAATCAAACCATTAAAAATTATTCCATGACAAATAAATTGAAAATAAAAATTCATAGTTTAGTATTTTAAAGAGATTAGATTCCATACTGCCTTTCTCTTCCTTGCTACATTTCTTTTTCTGCTTGCCTCAGTTCCCATATAACGCACATCTATCTATCTATCTATCTATCTATCTATCTATCTATCTATTCAGTTTGTTTCTAAATTCGTAATAGAATGTAATGAAAATATTAAAAAATATGAAGATTTGTATAATATGATTGCATAATTCATATTTCGTAGATTGGTCGGACATAAAGACATGTTGGTGTTCACTTTTGTTTTGCTATGTTTCGATAAATATTTGTAAATGAAAGGAAAATCGGATTAAAGTCGACGAACTAAAACCATAAGCCGATATTCCGATTTCTGACACGTCCCGAGGATCATTTTGCCTTGCCAACTTAAAACTGATTGAATGGTGGGAAGCGTTAAATTGTTTGGATGCTATTAGGGCAGAGTGGTTTTCAGCTATTCTGTGACCTCATCACTTTAACTCGCCTGTGTTTGGGTACCTGGCTCCCTCTTTGTGTCATTACCGAAAATGGATGATACAGGAGAAAATTTTGTACGCTTCATGTGGATAATTTCATATGAAATGCATTTAATTTTTTTGTTTTAATCGCCTACTTCAGTGTGCGTCGCTTTTTATCGAAACTTAATAGACAATGTTGACAATTGCGAATATTTACCAAACGTAGCCAGAGGTGAAATAAAAAAGAAATGAAAGACTATAAAGACTGTCACACTTCAATGCGATCTTCAGACCAAGCGTGAAACTAACCACCACCATTCCAATGTTCACATTGTGTCTAAATAAATCTCTGTCTCTTATATATATATATATATATATATATATATATATAAAAGTGAACATAGAAGTCAACACTTAGAGGTGACAGTCTGTTTCATGCTAGATGCAATCCTTCATGCTAGATGCAATATATATTTATTTATTTTTTAATCGGTATTTTTATTAATGTAGTAAAAATTTATAAAAAAGATAAGAAATAAAAATAAAAATATAAAAATAAATAAAAACAAGCAAAATAATTTAACCCAAATAAATAAATAAACAAATAAACGACTTCCGGTAAAATAATCGCCAAAATAGACTACCCACAATGCACCACTGACCCGTATATATATAAATAGCCGAGAAAAATAGCAGCACTAGTGGCCTGAAGATTGCATCTAGCATGAAACAGACTTTTGCCTCTAAGTGTTGACTTCTATGTTCACTTTTATATTTAATGTTGTGGGGCTCTCCCCTTTTTACATAAGATGGACTCGTCCAAAGTATACTTATACTGACAGAGAGAATACCTGCTGTTGAGAAACGTCGAGATAGAATCTCGACGTCTGTCGAACTCTCTGTTTTGCCAGAGAGGAACCCGGACGAAATTTGCCGAACGTTTCGTCCGGGAAGGTAGATAGGCCCTGAACCAGTCTAGGCGGGTTCAAAGAGTATATTTTTGGCCGAGCTCACGGGCTCAGAGTAACCCACTTTAAACTCGGCCTTGTGCCACATAT
Source organism: Acanthosepion lycidas (assembly GCA_963932145.1). Lineage (NCBI taxonomy): Eukaryota > Metazoa > Mollusca > Cephalopoda > Sepiida > Sepiidae > Acanthosepion > Acanthosepion lycidas. The sequence continues at coordinate 575,603 of OZ010597.1, forward strand.
ATTCCTCGTGGGTGAATTATTAAATACTGAGATACGTCGAGATACAGTCTCGACGTCTGTCGAACTCTCTGCTTTGGCAGAGAGGAACCCGGACGAGGCTTTGCCGAAGGGCAAAGTTTCGTCCGGGGAGTTCCCGAACCCGCTTATGCGGGTTCAAAGGGGATATTTTTTTGGCTAAGCCTATGGGCTCGGAGAAACCCACTTTAAACTCGGCCTTGTGCCACATATAATACTCGTGGGTGGAATATTAAATACTGAGATACATCGAGATTCAGTCTCCGATTCGTCCGGGGAGGTAGACAGTTCCCGAACTCGCTTATCCGGGTTCAAAGGGGCTATTTTTTTGGCTGAGCCTACTGGCTCGGAGAAACCCACTTTAAACTCGGCTTTGTGCCCCATATATTCCTCGTGGGTGGACTGTTAAATATTGAGATACGTTAAGATACGTTGAGATACGTGGAGATACGTTGAGATACGTTGAGACAGGTTGAGAGACACGGAGACAGACACAGGGTGTTATCAGAGAGTTATACGAGAGTCCGGAGAGAGAGATAATTACGGCTTCATTTAAAGAGACTTGTGCATATACTTTCTACTAACCCTCATTCCTGGACTACTAATCTTCACGTCAAGACTGTATTCTTACGTTTAATACACTTATTTTTCTATTTCAATTACTGGCGTTTTTATTTATTTGTGCAGGATTCCATTCACGGAATCCACAACAGATAATTAAGTAGGTAAGTAGTAAAGATTTTCTGCAAAACACAAATAGCTAAAGGCTATAAAAGAGTCTTTATACTTCAATTCAGGATAACTGTGGACAAAAGAAAATAATAATGTTTATCCAAAGTTAATAGCCCGAGAAAATGAATTGTCAATTGTAGTTTTTGACCTGTAACTTTACTAATCTTTTCGGTATTCTTTTATTGACTTTATTACAAATAACAAACTACTACTGACATATTTTAAAATACTTCATTTGCATAATTTTCAATTTGTAGCAAATTAATTGAATTTCTTGTTCTTACCTGCCTTTTCATAATTTTTCAATTGGATTGAGGCTAATATAAAACAATTTAATTCGTATTTTGAAGAAATTTCTGAACTCATTTAGAAGGATGCTTTGGATCACTGATATAAATAAAGCTTCACCCAAACTTTTAAATTTCTAATAGTCACTTTCAGTTTGACATACAATATTTTACAATAATCCTACTTTTCATTATCAAGCTTTCTGCTAATTTTGCAGAAACTCATACCTTCAAAGCCGAATGCATCCTCCTCCATGTTTTGCTGCTGGGACGATGACATTTGAATTTGATGTCTTTCGACATTTCAAGACACTAAAATTACTCAGACTCTTCTAGAAATAAATATATATTTATATACTAACATTTACTACTTAATATTCATCATTTATACATTAGAAATTTCCCGACTCGTGCTATTAATTTTGGATTTATAATTTCATAATTTATACACATTTGTTCAATATATATTGTGGAAAGTTCTTCTTAAGTATGCATCCACCTAACACGTATACATACCGTCATCTAACGCGAAAATTCAGCTGCAACAATATTTAAAATATTATTCTCTGTAAACTAAAGGAATTATGCCAATCATTTCTGTTAACAGTATATATATATATATATATATATATATATATATATATATATATATATATATATATATATATATATAATCTAAAGCTACTAGAGATTCACCCGAGAATTGAGAATCGTCAGGTTAGGTTCAATCTTATCTATCTATCTATCTATCTATCTATCTATCTATCTATCTATCTATACTTTATTTTAGGATATTACATCGAAAACATAGCAAAATCGCTACACAATTGCAGTCGTGTTCCGATGCATATACAACCCATCTCATCAGGCGATTTTAAACTACTAGCGAGTGAATAATTAAAACAGGTTTAAAAGCAAAATACAGCTTCATTTTACGAAAAAAGGAAAGAGTGGGTGGTGGTTATAAGTTTTGTGGGCTTTACTTAGATCACCCAATCAAATATGACCTACGTTAAATTTAAAAGAAGGGAGGAAGCAAAAATTAAGAAATTATTTTCCATAAATGGTCAAGACACGTAGATTTGTAATCAATGACGGCAACAGATGTTAAACAGGAGCGGATATGAATGGATGCATATTGTACGTTTAGACGATGTCATTTCCTATAAAAAATTAAGTGGTAGTCTAACAAAATACTAGACAAGTTATATGTTTTGTGAGTTTCCTACATAAAAGCCATATTTATAGTTGATAAATAAATAGCTTCTTTAAGAAACCCGTAAATAATTTAAATCTATAGATTTACTTGATAAATTAATATGCAACTGTTGACTAAAGATTCTTTATATAAGGTGTTAATAAAAATAACCAATCAATGCAATATATAAAAATATCAACCAAATACCAATGCATCCGTACAAGATGTTTCAATCACTACCAGGAAATTAATACCAAATTATATAAAATCTAAATTAATACCAACAGAAAGATGGTGCGACACAGTTCAACTAAAATCTAAGAAAAAGCATTGTCAAATTCCAAATCTAACTGAATTGTAAGGTAAAAGGTAGATTGTGTTTACAATGTATCGTTAACCCTGATCTTTGCTTTAATAAAGCATTCTTATCGAAGAATATGATAAATTGCAGTTTGTTATTTAAACACAGAAAACAGGGTTCATATACGGATCTACATATCCTTGCCATTTTTAAAATTTTCCATTTCACCTTAGGAGTTTATTATTGACTTTCAAACTCCAAAATTGTTTATAAAGTAATGTATTATTTCTATGAATATTAGAAGTAAAGGACAATATATGATGATACCATCTAGTCTTAGTTCTTAGTACCAATATAGAACTTTTCAAGCGTCGGATTTTCCATTGTAGAGATAGAACAAAGATAAACAAGAGATTTAATTAAACTTTTGTTTGGCAATTGACATTGGTCAGGATTTCTACAATTACATTGGCCAGTATCCTTAACAATATTCTCCTTGGAACTTGTATTATGATTCAGATTATTAAATTGGTTTAGAGTTTTATTGTTGTGGAACTTTATGATATTCTCAAGGTTATTGGTGCAGCTATAACTTAGTTTTAATGAGTTTCTGTTAAATATTTTACTAAAAGGGTTTATTTTAGGAAAATGTTTATTAACCAGTTGGAAGAACTTATGGACTAACTTAATTGATTAAATGGGTGTGTGTACCAAATGATCTTCCTATTTCTATTTCTTTTCTTTTCTTAAGAAGTTTATTGTAACACCGCCATATTTATTAAACACATCTTTGTCCGATGAGTGGTTGCTAATCTTACGTTCTACAAACGAAGGAATATGTTGGATTACAGATGGAATTGGGATGAATATAAATTGGGTTCGTGTTATTTTTCATATATGATTGAAATATGTAATTAACTAAAATAAAGAATATTGGTCTACTTTGCATTGAGCCCTCTTTTAAATTAAATGTTACGAAGGTTGGAATTGTACTCTATTCATTCTAATCTTACCTGGATACATATATATATATATGTGCATGTATGTTTGTGTGCGTATGTGTGTGTGTGTGCGTGTGTATATGGGTGCGTATGCTTTTCTTAATTGTATCATAAATTAACTCTTGTTATTTAAGTATAGCTTAGAATAACACATTAAGATGTGTATCTACAACATTATATTGTATATATTATAATATATAATAATATATTTATACTTAAAATGGAGAGGAATTGCTTTGAAAATCAGCATTCAAGATTTTGATTCGTAAAGTTATCATTAGCGCATGTATGAAATATTAGGTTTCATAAATACATATGACCCTCTTCTTCTTCTTCCATTTTCTGGGGTTGGCTCGAACACCAATTACTTGCGCTAATAGGATAAACCCAACTATCTTTTTTACAGCTGATGTTATCGCGTATTTTCAATTTTGGTCCCACTAAGGAAAAATTAAAACCTATATGAAAATTTTTGGAAATTCTAAACGATAAGAATTGTTTTAGATACATTCGCTTAAATACGGTATCGCATTAATTCTTATTTATTGAAATTTTATTACAATTATTATAAATAAATAAAATGTAAAGAACTTTACGTATAATTTTACTAATCTCAAATCAACAGGAGTCTCCAGTTAAAAGATTAAAAAATACATGTTTACAATATAGAACAAAATGACTTTACAATAACAAATGTGGAAAATGCGCATGATAGAAAAGGAAAAGAAAATGAAAAAATTACTAACTGCTGCGTATAAAATATAATTCCTCAGAAAAAAATGATTATTTTGTAGAAAAATTGATTTCTCTGTAAAAAAAATATGTGATGAAAAAAAAAATATTTTGAAAACCATGCTGTCGTTATTTCACAAATATCATTATTTTATGCATCAAATATCTGTATTTCTTTTTTTTTTCATTTGTATGATTTTCTTTTCAGCTTTTGTAGCAGATACACAAACATAAAAAATGGATTATTATCGAGGTGAGCGCGTACGAAGATCCTCACACTATTATTATTAATTTGTAAAGTGAATTAGAAACTGATTTACTTTTCAAGTTAGACCATTTTGATGGTATTGACTTGACAATACATTACTTTGTCTTGAAAACTATATTGCCGTTTTTTTGTGTTACGATAACAAACAAACATATTATCGGATCATTACAATATAAATTGAATATTTTATCTTGATACAAACCATCTCATTACTATATACGATGCTATGGTCATGTCTTATCTGCACTAAATAGTCTCTCTTATAGATATTTATTAAGTGTAGCAATAAATATGATGCTCCTGGTGAGGAACTCACTATTAATGCACGTTTTCACATTTCTTGCAGCATCGGAAAGATCGGAGACTAGGCAGATGCCTGGTTTATTGGCCTGTCATTATTTCCAGGAACTTAGAACTTTCTAGATAGGACGCCTTATTTGCTTCTAAGCAGCTTATACATTGTAATAATAGGCTTTCGCTGAATCTGAGAGAACTTCCATAGAATGTGGATTTCAATTAACAGAATGATACGGCGACTGAATTGACACAGACAAGTGACATCGAAAAATCTAGCGTAATACAAACAATGTTTCCGCGTCGGAAATACGATTAAAAAATAATCACAGATGAAAAAGAAATGTTTCCCAGGAACTGTTTTAGAGCAGTAAAAAAAACAAAAAAACAAAACAAAACAAAAACAGGCGATTAATCAAAGATAAAGCATATAAATTTCGATTATGCAAGATGATCACCATTTTCCATTTTAAGGTGCAGCTATGTATATATTTGACGTTTTATATAATTTATAATGTATCAGAAAAGAAATAATAAAAAAATTACCGTAATGGAAAAGGAGGTTAAGGTTAATGGCTGATGTTTCCTCTTTTTCATGTTTATTTATGCTTCCTTGATAAAATGTGCGATAAAAATGACTGACCAACTCAGTTGTTGACATGTTTAATCGAAATCACTTTTTTTTCTTTACTTTTTCTCCTAACTGTTGAGTTGATAAAACGTAAAGTCGCAGTAGACATTGGCGTCTCATTGTGTAGAAACGTTTTGTTTTCTGTTTCGCATATTCCCGACTAGACCATCTTGTTTTGTTTTAAGAAACTTTAAATTTAAGTTTTGAATATACATACCTTTTTTTATGACAGTGCATTTCGACGATAGTATTAAATACTTCCAGGCGAGACTGTATCTGGATAAGAGTTTTAGGTTTTGACAAATAGTCCGTTGATTTCAAGAACAGTTTTTGTCTTCTTTAATATATATATATATATATATATATATATATATATATATATATATATATATATATGAGAATTCATCGGGTTTAGAAAAATCCTCTATAGAAGGCAGAAAGCACTGGACGGCCGTTTAGTCCTATTTGGGACTTATCAGCAGTGCGGATCCACTACCGAGAATCAAACTCGAAAGATACAATGCAAGCATCATTCCACTGGACCAACGGACCTCAGTGACGACGAAGAAACTGACTAGACTCGATATAGCGCCGCTACTGTCTAAATTCCGTGGTGATACTCATCACAGTTTTTGCCCCAAGTGCCACGTCTTCTTTCCCCAAGCCGCTCACTTCAAAGCATTAGAAGTGATCAATAGTAGCGGCGCTATATCGAGTCTAGTCAGTTTCTCTCGTTGGAAAAACTATAAATTTATCCCTATATACATACATACATATATATATACATATACATATACACACACACACACACACACACACACACACACACACACACACATATATATATATATATATATATATATATATATATATATACACTAGTGGCTATTTGTGTAATTTCAATACACACACACACACACACACATATATATATATAGTACAGGTAATAGATCCCTTGATATATAATCCAGGTTGATCATAGTAATATCAAATATTAAAACTGATTTACAGAGATCTCAATGTGTTTATTGTAACAGACCATATATATTTTACGCCCCCCAGTCACCAACAGAACCCGCTTATCAAAAACAAGGCGTCTCTCAAAGGAGGACTGATATCGAAAATAAATTTAAATCCTCAATTACAGACAGACACTTAAGGGTTGAAGACAACTGGTGTCGGTCCACCTTGGAATAGAGTATACTCATGTGAGGTAATTTTGTTTTTTGCTGTAATATATATATATATATATATATATATATATATGAATGAAAGTAAACATTGAAGTCAACACTCAGAGGTGACAGGATCAATGTTCACTTTTATATTCACAACGCTCTGTCTCTGATATTGAGCACTTTAACCCATAAATATACACCTTAAAACTATATATATATATATATATATATATATATATATATATATATATATATATATATATATAACTAGTGACTATTTGTAATCTCGTGAGTAAAATCCATTAAACGAGGAGATCAATACTTTCATTCCGTGAAATGCATTTATATCATGACATAAATCATAATTATTACGAGATTGGTTTTTGAATTATGTTTGCAAAACCCTGTTCAGCGTGGCACAAATTTGCAATAGTAAGTGCGAACAAATTACTAATAGTTATCTTTCTAATGCAAGTGACACAATCCGGCAACCAACAACAATGTGTGATGACAGATATTGTTCGCGTTCTACTTTAAACTTGGGATAAACTTTGTAAATTTTGCATTATCGTAAGAATGGCTGAACGGAATGATGAGAAAATGGTGAAGTGTTTCGAATTTGTCAGCAAGAAGTTAATAAAGCACAATCAGCGATTCGATTATTTCGTCAGCCGTTCAATTCGCATGAGGACTCGATTCTCCAAATGAACAAAGTGCAGTTCTTGGGATTGTCAAGCTAATAGCAGGTCACTTAAGAGGACCCAGAGACAAGCTATAACCTTCCCCAAGGGCAGTTAGCTTTTGGAATCTTGATTCCATTTTGGGCTATTTGTGTCTGGTCGATTAGCCTCGTGTTTCAAATTACACAGGAGACATCCAGATTGGTCCGGAATAAACAATTATTTATGTAGAGATAATTAGGGTGAAGGAGAGGAGGATAAAATATTGGAGGGATAGAGGTGGGGGGAATAGCTAAGAAAAGAAAAAAAGATTAAAAAAGTGAAAGAAAAAAAGAGGGTGCGAAATGAGAGAGAATGAGATAAAAGCAGTAAAGGAAGAAACTTATTGAAATATACAGATCAAATAACATAAATAAGTCACCGCGCTTAGGGATTAATTGATTTTTTAATTGATTCTTTTACGGTTTATCAACCCTTTGTCATTTATTTAAACATATTTTTGATTTTAAGAATATTTTTGTTTTAACAGTGAAGATTGCATTAACAATTTTTTTCGGATACGAATTCTATTTCTTAATCGACATCTGCGTATGGATAAGAAGGAGATGGATTCGTACACTTCCCAATTATATGTGCCTGGGATCCGAAATTTCCACCAACTGCACATATCAGTGGCTAGCAAATAAATATTGAATGCTATTATTAAGTGCTCTACTGTTGCGACCTTGTGGCAGACTAAACAAATCTTGGAAAATATCACTAATGGAGACACACTAAAAGTGAACTGAACAAGAAAGAGAGAGGGAGTGCAAGAGAGCGAGAGCGAGATAGAGAGAGGGGTAAGAGAGAAAGAGAGTGTGAGATGAGAGAAAAGTGAAAATGAGAAAAGAAGCTGAGATTAATATTGAAATGAAGTAATACGGAAAATAAAACCTAATTTCGAAAAGAATAAGATAAATTAATAGACTTAAATTGATAGATGTATTGATACGAACAGAATAAGATTGAATAAAAAGTTATGATTGATAAACAGATAGAAGCAGATTGAGATACAGCAAGAGATACTACGAGACTAAAATCGATAAATGTGAAAAGATTGTGACAGATATAAAAATGAAAGAATAAGTGAGAATATTGCTGCAAACATTCTGTCCGGTGCTCCTGTTATATATTCAGAGATTCTTGAAAAATTCAAAGAATCAACAATATTATAGGTTCTGGCCTGGCGTCTCGGATTCAGTTACATCTTGATGTTTGTTTTGTAATTCTTCCACCTTCCAGTACCCTCTTGTGTATTAGTAGCTTTGCTTCTTTGTTTGGGGTTAATTCAATTAAAAAACAAAAATAAAAGAATACGATATGAGAAAACTTCTCTGTCGTTTCCTCTACTAAACTTGGTCCACGTTACCTGATCATTCGGGTATAAAATGACTAAATGGAATAATATGAAGAATCTAAAATAAAAGGTTCATCTGAACTAATATTGACAGAATGAGATAGATAGTTAGATGATATATATATATGTTTACACACATATATGAACTATTTTGAAAACTTGTCATGTTTCATACGGGAACTGGCTTTATCAGAAAAATAATTTTATTTTATCCATTGGCAAAACATGTCAGCGTAGTTTTTTCAAATGGTCTTTACTATTTCATCGGATTTTTATGCAATATTACACACACACACACATACGCGCGTGTTCTCTCTCTCTCTCTGACACACACACACATATACACACACACACATACACACACACACACACACACACACACACATATATATATATATATATATATATATATATATATGTATATACACGATTGAATAGGATATGAATAACCTGAAATGGTAGGCTTTATTTAAATAGATATGGATAAATAAATGTAGATAGTAACAAGTTGTGAAAGACATATAAAAAAATAGAATTATCGACATACCGAAAGGATTGATCTAAACAGATAAGTATAAACAGAAATATGTATCAACTTAGCAAAATGTCTATCTAAAAAACTGATTGAAAGGCTTATGAAAACCCGAAATGAAAGCTTTGAGTTGTACCGTTATTCAAATATTGTCAGTGAAATTGAGACAGATTGATTTCGAGGGAGTGATTGATATATAAAGATTGATAAATAAAAGGATATGAACAACAGGCCCACTAAGTAATATCGATCTATCTAGAATGATCGAAATATGAACAATAGGATTGTTCGAAATAAGTATTGATAGATTTTGATATAAATGGGAAAAACTAAGAAAAACTGATGTATACTGAGTTATAGAAATGTTATGAAATTAATGATCGCTTTAAATAGACGAGGAGAGATTGCAAAATTTGTATATCTACAGATTGTAAAGCATATGAACAAAATGAACACTTATCGAAGTAGATGAACTGTGATATACTTTGCGAAATTGAGAAAGTTTTACATATATATATAAAAATATATATGAAACTAACAATCACCATTCCAATGTTCACATTGTGTCTAAATAAATCTCTGTCTCATTTATATATATATATACATATATATATATATATATATATATATATATATATATATATATATATATATATATATATATATATAAACTCACTGAAAGGTCCATAAACAGACTAAAATATAAGAATTGACTACTATCTATATGGACATAGTGATGAAAGGTTTTAACAGACAGAGAAAATCTGATATGCGCGAATTGAGTGATTGGAAAATAAGCAAACTGGAATTGAAGCATTGGTCTAAACTGGCTAGAGATAGATGTACACAGACTGATTGAAAATGATAATAACAGCATAAAAAAGGAAGTATTGATTTATATATATATATATATATATATATATATATATATATATATATATATACAATTAAAGAAAAAGAACAGACAGATTATGAATCCACAGTTCTTTGAGTTGTACCGTTATTCAAATATTGACAATGAAACTGAGACAGATTGATTTCGAGGGAGTGATTGATATATAAAGACTGATAAATAAAAGGATATGAACAACAGGCACACTAAGTTATATCGATCTATCTAGAATGATCGAAATATGAACAATAGGATGTACACAGACTGATTGAAAGGAATATTAACAGCATAAAAAGGAAGTATCTATCTATATATCTATCTATCTATCTATCTATATATATATATGTATATATATATAAATATATATATATATATATATATATATATATATATATATATATATATATATATATACATATACACACTCAATTAAGGAGAAAGAACAGACAGTTTAAGAATCCACAGTTCCTTAACATTTACTTTTTAAAAAAAAGTTCTCGATACAACGTAGAGCATAATATTTTAATAATATTTTTATTTAAAAAATATTTTATATCGCTACATAAAAATGTATATGTTTCGGAACTTAAATTTGTTCCGTCATCAGGCGATGTTAGGTAACTTATGATGAAAATGATTTACTTTTGAAAACAGAAAACAATACGGTGGCTTATTTAAAAAGGTTAAAAAGAGTTAAAAAGGAGGGAACAAGATTTCAGAATGTTTGCGTGTATGACTAGGTTAACCAATCAAAAGACGGTCATGGCTAAAGCAGAAAAGTGAGAAATATATGTTGGAAGTTAGTATTATTCATGTCTAGATGAACTGATATTTTTAAGACGCGTCACCATTAGCTTACATCCGGTTCTGAATAAAACTTTAAGATCTATAAGGTTATTGGAAATTAGATATACTAATATATATGGATTGGTTGAAAAGATACAAATACAACATTTTGTAAAATAAGTTCTGACAGCGTGATACACATGTGGACAGGTTGATAAAGAATATGTAAGTATTTGAAGATGATAGGAATAAACAGAATGTGAAATATGGGCCTAATAAACACAGTTTAAGAAATTGTTATATTATTGAAATGATGCTGATATGTAATAAAATATCGAAATTAAATATATATCTAAACTAAGATAGATATTCTTTGTGAGAACTATGGCGACCTGATTGAGAGTGATAAATATGCAAAGATTGCTAATTAGAAGCAGACCAAGTTAGATCGATGAACAGATAAAAATGGTTAGTTGATTCATATTTGGTCTTGATATGAATGTAATTTCCAGGCAGCAGCATTATGTGATGGATCATATTTTCCGCATCCAATGAGTAAATGATGTCTTAATGAAACTAGAAGACATAGTGTGTGCGTGTGTGTGTGTGAAAGAATGAGAGAGAAGTAAAGTGATAAAGAGAGAGAGAGAGAGATGCGTAAAGGAAGAGAGAGGGAGGGAAGAATAAAGCAAAAAGTGATGATGACAGAAAGAACGAAAGGAAAGATTGAGATTCTGAAGTGTGAGAACAAATGAAAGAGAGAAGAGAAAAGAATAGTATGAAAGGGAAGCCTGAGAAGAAGAGAGGAAGCGAGACAGAAAGTGGGGAAGAAAAAGGGAGATAAATACAGCGACAAAATATATGTTACGAGTAAAACAGAAAAAAGAAAGGAAATACGAGAGGGAGGGAGGGGAGAGAGAGAGAGGTGAGGAAGCCGTGATGGAATGAAATGAATATAAAATCGAGATATAAACACAGACAGAAATAAACAAATTGAGAGGAAGAGGTGGCTGGAATGAGAAAGAACGAGTATAAAACAGTGAGAAAAAAAGAGGAAGAGAGAGAGAGAGAGAGAGAGAGAGAGAGAGAGAGAAAGAAGGGAGAGAGAAGAAGGGAGGGAGATAGAGAGAGAGAGAGCAGTGGAAAGACAAGAAAAGAAAGGAAAGCAGAAACATACGCGTAATCGAATATTAGACAAAAACAAAATGGAACAAATATTTTCAGTTTTTAATCATAGGGAAGGACTTGAGAGCAGTTATATGCATACGAAACATGCGAAATCATTAGTTGTATGTTACATTTAATGATTTTACAAGTCGCTTAAAATACGAATCGATTTCTATAGATTACTAAATGCAACAAAACTAGAATAAAAATGAAGTGCATATATCAGGCGAAACTTGCTGTGGGGTGATGGTTAACGAATTCTAGTGCTCGATCCTGACTTAGTGCTCCACATGACTAGCCTTATGCCAAATAAGCTTACATACAAGAAGCTAATAAAAAGTTCGGGTAGCTTATGGTATGAAATGGCTTCTACAAGAAAGAAATATTTATAGAAAATGAAGTTCTTTATTTTCAGTTGGAGTGATTTTGAGACATAAGAAATGTCCGGTGAGACACGGGAGGAATGTATTGAATAACATCATTTGATAATTGAAGTTCAAACCGGTGTACATAAAAAGACACATAGTCGAATGAAGGGCAAAGAACATAATCTGGTCACTCAAATTCGCCGTATGGAGAGAAAAGGGGAAACAAAATTGAACTAATTCCTTTTGGTTATTTATTTATTTACTCCTTTGCAAATAATTATTATAATATAAATTCTATAAATAACGACTAGACTTCAATGTAACAACTGCGTTTAGCAGTTTTTCAACGAATAATAATAATAATAATAATGAGTACATAACAGTGGTTCGAAAACACGCATCATTTTATTTTATATTTTTAATTCGAAGTGCTATAATAATAATAATAATAAACAAAATGGAAAACTCAAACATCACCCCCAATCCAGTGGAATTAAATGTGCCTAGGGATGGATGGCACTTGGTGAAAAGCATCCCGAACAGATCTTCAGGAAAGGCCTTACCCAATGAGCCATACAACCTTTGGCGGACTTATTATCCTTCGTATTAAAAATTAGGCCCTAGATGCCATTCATGAATACTCGCGCTGAAACACAAACTAAAAAAAAAAAAAACCCTTCGTCCATAGAATGCGTTTCTTCGGAAAAATAACTGGAGCTGGTACCGAGTTCAAAAAATCAACAAACAAACCTCAATCTCCTCAAGAACAGAGTGTTCCTAAATTAGATGCTCACGTTCAACCATCAAAATCAACCAACAATTAAGTAAGCATTCGACAAAAATAGACAAAGGAAGAATATGTGGAAATTATTTATGGACGTAATTTTGCAACGTTACGCCCATATATAACAACCGGTTCAAAAGAAACTTACAATACATGGAGAATAAGAAATTCAGATGCATCTGGACAGAAACGCAATTGTTAAAATGAAATGCACAGTGGAGAATGAGCTCGTAGCTTATCAACCAAATTTATTCACAAACGAATTTACTTCTGCTGTTCATGAACCGATGAACTTTCAAACCTGAAATTTCTGAGATTCAGGGAGAATCGCACAAAGGGGTTAATGAAGAGCTCACAAATCTAAGTGACCATGTTGACACTTTAATGAACGAAAGTTTAAACCAGTACCTAACCATCACTTGCCAACATGACAGACCATCTCCATCGAAGATAAAAAAATACAACGAAAAAAATAAAAAAATAAAGCGGCAATATTAAAGGTAAATAAATCCGTTGAAAAACTTATCCCAACCATACGCGCAAACCATAAACTGATTGCTCTAAATAACCTAACATATTCTGCTGCATCCAAAGAATGCGGTCGGAAAGTCAAGAAAGCAGAAACAAAAAAAAAAAAAAGGAATGTCCATAAAAAGTCGATGGGGGGTGAATAAGTAAAGGGGTAAATGAACCAAGAACTAGCATCTCCTTTTTAACAAAATACAAATCGAAGGTCAAAAGAAAATAAACTCTAAAGAATCACCACAAAATATAACTTGCCCAGAGATAACATTGTCAATCAAATTGAATTCCTTAAGCAAAAACTTTATCTAAAGGGCAAACGTCTGATAAGATATAATAAGAAACAAACTGACGAGACATAAACTTTTTAAAGAAGAAATTTTGTAGAGAATTTGGTAAGGAAAACATTAGAGTTGACAACCCAACAACATTCAATAGAAAATATTTGCAAAACATTTGGGGTGACCTCGGACGCATTAATGCGGACTTACAGTGGAAATTTGAACACGAATCTATGACCAATAATGTTGAAACTCAAAATTGTTTCAGACATTACTGCAGAGGATCACTTCTAGCAAAGTCCCAGAAGTAGAAATCCCCCGAGATAGATAAAGTTCCCATTTTTTAGCTGCATTCTCTACCAAGTATCCATAATGTATCGGCCAATATCTACTCCGAGATCACAGATAATTCTGAGACATAAGTCTTGTGGTTAAGTGAAGGCTTAACTTACCTGCTTTCCAAAATTGCAGACAAACCTAAACACTGCTTGGATAGATTCCCAAAAAGCTTTTGATAGCCTCCCTCTCCATGACTGGATCATTAAAACCTTACAGATTTATAAAATTTCATCCCAAATCATTGAATTTATTAAGACCATCCTGCTTGCATGGAAGACATCTCTCATAGACAACAACACAAACGGGGATATTAAAATAAATAATCTAAGCATCAACTGCGGGATATACAAAGGGAGTTCACTTTCACCGCTCCTCTTCTGTCTTGCTCTTTTTCCTCAATCCAAATTGCTCAACGACTCAAACAAGGGCTACTAAAATCTACAAATATACCATTAACCACCTCTTCTACATGGATGACCTCAAGTTTTATGCAAGAAATGACGAGGCTCTGAAATCCTGGTAACAATGCATGATTCCGGAATGGAATTTGGTCTGGACAAGTGTGCCAAGGTGACGTTTAAAGCAGGGAAATTTGTTAAATTTAGAAATATAATGCTAGACATCAACACCTTCACCAGGAACCTACAACAAGTGTTCAAGAAGAAAATGGCGTACAGCGCTCAAAAATAAAGAAAATAATGCTACCAAATAGTGCGTTTGATTCTTTAGTCAGAACTGAATTCACCGAATATAATAGACGCATACTCGTTGTTACCTACAGCTTTGATCAAAATTGAACTTTAGTGATATAGCAGGCATACATTCCAAAATACGGAAGCTACTACCTAAATATCTCATGCGCGTCTCTGAAGCTGGTGTTGATTGAATATACCTCCATAGGAAAGCTAGTTGGCAATAACACTTAAGTTAGAAATATCTTTGAAAACATCAATCAGAAGCCAAGTAAAATACTGAGTAACGACACAAGACTGTACTCAAACATGAGGTGCTAAGAACACTTCGGCTATTAAACAAAGACAAGAAATACGAAACTTCTTAGATGTAATTGATACTCAAGAGGACAAGTATCCTGAACACTCCCCACGCCCTGGCGACAACAAAGAAAATTAAGTAACTCGCGAAAAGTACTTATATGAAGACTCTTGAACAAAAATAGAATTCTAGACTGTTGTATGGAAAGTACCCAAAGCATTTGGATGAACCAGACATCGATGTTTGTTAAACCTTTTAATTCCTTAAAAGCGGTGGTCTTAAGGAAACAGAACGCTTATTATAACAGCACAAGACAATGTCATCAAACTTATGCCTACAAGGCTAAAATCAAAGGTGGCTTAAATTCTGCCTGTTGCTTATGACAGAAATTTGATAAAACTGATGACCAAATAGTCTCATGGTGTCCCGTCCCTACTAAGAAAGAATATATTATTAGACATGGCAGAAGCTAGGACAATATATTTATTGGCATGTCTGTCCGAACTATTGTATTGAAGTCCCGAATACATTGTACGGAATAATGTTACAAATGGTGATGGAGTGACTATAATGTGGAATTTCCCAATCCTCACAAACAGGAAAACTGATACAAATAGTCCATAAATAGTCATAAAAGATTTCAAAAAAGGAACTTGCGAACTAAATCCACAGAATTCCAATATTCCTAAAACAGAATTTTGAAACTGTCAATTTATAAGGACGGGCAAATCGAAGTAACAAAAATGTGGAAACGCAAAACTATAATCATTCCTTTTGTGATAGGGCCATTGGGTATTATAAATAATGGTACCAAAAATCATGTGAGTAAAATTCCTGGACATATCAGCATCTCAGAGCTACAAAAGATTACTTTGTGCGGAACTGCACATATCACCCACAAAACCTCTCAATCTAAACGAAACGCCCCAGATGTGCATAGATAACTTTCCTACAGTCGCCCTTTTTTAGTCATAGACTCCGGAGGAAACTTGGTAATTAGTCACTTAAAATTACTCTCTTGCAAGATGATACCACACACACAACAACAACAACAACAACAATAATAATAATAGGTTGGTTCAAAAATAATGTCGTTTTCTCACAGATGTTACTATGTGAGAAAACGACATTATTTTTGCACCAACCTAATAATAATAATAATAAATTCAAACGCACAATACTACGACTGAAGCTGCAAACTACTTAAAAAAAGAAAGCAAAGGCAAATGCAACCGACCAGATACAGAAATGATGGCAACATAAACAACTTCACGGCCAATACTTTGCCCGTACGAAACAAAATGATGTAAACAAACCCAGTACTCATCAGTGGCAACGTAGTGCAGGGTTAAAAGCTGAAACCTAATGTTTTATCTTTGCTGCACAGCTTGTTAACTAGAAATTATCAAGCACACATACTAAAATATTGTGTTAGCCCAAAATGTAGATTCTGTGATAAATATTCAGAAACAATAGATCACCGTGTATCAGGTTGCTCGGTACTGGCACCCAATGAATATAAAACCCGGGATGACAGAGTGGGCCAATATCTGCACTGGAAAATCTGCAACTTCTACGGGAAGGAAACTGAAAGAAATTGGTATGAACACCAACCAGGCCCAGTTACGGAGATAGGACCTGTAACAATTTTATGCGACTACACAATTCACACAGACAAAACAATCAAAGCTAATCGCCCAGGCATTGTTATTAGAGTCCGCAAACAAAACAAATGCATATTTATTGATATGGCAGTCCCTGCAGACTTCATTGCATCTTTAAAGGTCTTCAAAAAGCTATCAAAATACAAAGACCTTGAAATCGAAATCTCAAAAATTATTATCAATTATTGTAGTTGGAGCCCTCGGATTGGTTGGAAAACATTCCAGTAGTCACATTCCGGGAAGCCCCTGCCTTGAAAAAATATTAAAAAAATTGTTCTCACGAGTACAGCCCACACTTTACGAAGGGCTTTATCTATGTAAAATATGTGTGTTATGTTGACCATGTTTGCCGTAGTCTCTGAATATGGAATCCAGGGAAGTCCGTAGTGTGTTCAATATCAGAGGTTGGCAGTGAAGATTCGGAGAAAGTAGCAGGTGTTAAGTAATTCTTTAAGTCTTCGATATCAGGTTGGCAGTGAAGATATTTTGGGAGAAAAAACAAAATGGCTGCCTTTATACACGTCGGATTGAATATTTTGAGCTTTCTGATTGGTTGACCCTTCTATTGGTGAACTATGAAATGAGTCAGCTCATTTTTCTAGCTCACTAGTACCAACGTACCCCAAAATTCTATCGTGTTATTGTTTTTTTTAACTGGTCAGTGGAAAATGTCATGATACCATTTCTGACCTTAGGTTTCTGAGCGGGACCCGGAAATCAATGTCTACACACCAGAAATTAAAGGAATAATAATAATAATAATAATAATAATAATAATAATAATAATAATAATATTATCAAAGTGATCAAGTAATAGAATTCCTAATATGTGCTAATATGATTTGAGAAGAGATGCTGCCATCAGATTTCAGAACATTCACCAGAATGAACACAGTCAGGAATGAAATACAATAATAATAATAATGATGATAATGGTACGAATGCAAATATCAAATAAGAAACCCACATAAAATTTAGTATAAAACACATGCATTTTGTTTTCATAAAAAAATAGTATTTACCATGTAGTTGTTTAACAAGTAGTTTCTCTTTGACGTTTAGTCGCTTCCATATCTGTTTTTTTGAAGATATTTCCCAAAACTGAAATCTTAAAAAACATTTTAAAACACAAACTTTCTTTTTTTCCTTTTCACAACATTTTTCTTTCTTTTCATTTTTCACTTTTTCTTTTCTTTCTTTTCCTTTTTCACTTTTTCTTTTCTTTTTTCTCATTTTTATTGCTTTTTCTAACATCTTTATTCCTTTCTGTCTTTTTTTCTTTTGTCGTTGCTCACTTTCTTATCTTTTCCATCTCCTTTTTTGCTTTTCGTCATTTTTCTCGTCTTTCCTTCGTCATTTTTCTTTCCTTAATATCTTAATTCTTGAATATTTAAAAGAAAAACTTATCTATTTTTATTTAGTATTTCAGTATTTGTTCAGTTCGTTTTAAACATTTTCTTTTTTTTTCTTTCTTTCTTTTTTCTTTCTTTCTTTCCTTCCCTCTTTCTTTCTTTCTTTCTTTGCTTGCTTTCCGTTATTATTTTGTCGAAGTATTTTTCAGTTAATTTTATACGTTTTTTCTTTGTTTGTTTGTTTTCGTCTTCTTCCTTTCTTTTTAGTCTTAGATTTTCTCACTTTTTATCTATTTCTTATTTGCCGCAGAACAATTTTAGTAAATTCTCGAAGAAAAATCTACTCGATGGGTCATTCAATCCTGATAGAGTTTCCTATTTCTCTGGCGATGTGCCAGACCAAGCTACTTTTATTTCCATGATGTTTATGTATCTCAATCTTTCTTTTTTATCTGTCATTCATTAAATTGTTCATGTTTATTTTTCTATTCTTATTCCTTTCTTTTTAAGCTTTTTTGTTCAATTTTTTTTTCGTTTCTTTCTTGTTCTCCTTTCATTTACTCTCTTCTCATCTTACTTTCTTTTCAACCTGCTCCTCCTTTTATATTTCATTCAGATTTCTCCTCCTCAGTTTCTTCTCCAACTTCACTTTTTCATTCTCAGAAGAACCTCTCCCGGCAATTCTCTCCCCCGACTTAATTTAATTCTTTGCCTAAACATTTTATTCTTTTTTCACCTCTTTCGCCAGAAACAGGTGTGTTTGACATAAACAAAACCCTACATTCGTGTCCAGTCGTGTTTCTTGGAATGCGCCGGTCACTGGTCAGCCTTTCGATCGGCTCTCTCTTATCCAGTCCAGTGGGTCCTACTTCTGTGACGAACGGAGTGGTGTCTACTCATGAGTTACATGTCCTCTTACAAGCGACAATAGACATCTGGACATGACACATCCGTCCTGCGTTTGGAAAACTTACGACAGATTTAACAACTGCTTTATTCGCTTCAAAAGCTTTCAATTGGAAAATTTTCAACCAAATTCCATTCAGTTCATAAAAAAGCAGTTAATGAACCACTTGTCGCCTAAATAAAGAGAACGAAAGATTTGATGGGCGCTATGTCTGTCATCATTTTTTGTTATGTTTATTTTATTCGTTTCGCTCACTCCCACGCACTCCCACTCACAACCACATCGAAAAACATAGACTTATTTTTACACAAAACCAAATGGATGTTAGTAGATGGTAGGAAGATTGGGTGGCGCCAAAATTCTTAGTGAGAGCCTACTAGTTTATTTTGAAATTAATATTGGAAATTTTACCTTCCAAAACTTTAATCTATATTGGGCCTTTTGCCTTACAAATCTAGATTTAGTAAATATCAGGAAATATACGAGGTTTGTCCCGAAAGTATACGGTAATTTTGAAGATGAGGATGAGTTGCCCATTTTTATGTCACTTGGCGGCCAACCAGGGAAGATTCTTATTCTCATGTGTGAACTAAGGTGCCAGATCTAGTGTACTCTATAACCGTAATCGGCCCATTGTTCGCGTCGATTGTAGGGTATTTTTTTTGTAAAATAGCAGATCAACAACACTTATTAACTTCTGTTAAATTTCAGACCTGTTTTTTTCCAAACCTAATATTACTATAAATGAGAACCTGACGAAGCGAATGGTGGCAAATTTCGAAAGAGAGGGTAATGCACAATGTTTATAAAAGTTGAAATGATGCTGAAATAAGTATGTACTTTGAAAAGGAATAAAGTGCCATTAACCTCGGTAAGTTTCTCTTTCCTCAACAATAAATGGGAAAATCTTAGGAATGTTAGAACCAGTAAACTATATTCCAATTACTTCTTTGCGGAAATATCGGTTGGAAACTGCATAATGACGTGCACAGTATAAAGAAACAGGTCTTTGCTAACAACTTGCGTTTTTTATTGAATAACATGCATTGTTATTGCTGTAAACTCAGATTCATTTTCTTTTTTTCTATGTAGAAACATAAGGGTAATGGAAGTTCTGGGTTCAACCCACTTAAGATCTGACCAACTTACTCAACATTCAAATTAATTTTGCAGAGGCTTCTTGGCCGAGTTTGGAATAGTTTAGCAAGTCTTTGTATTTATGAGCGAAGTTTAATAATTCAAACTATTTACCAAATGTTTCACATACCTATCATTTTTGCTATCAACATCAATCTTTTTATATCAATTCAGATTTTTCATATGTATCTACATATCGATGGCCAATTAAGCTCTATTCATCAGAAATTTAATTATTATTAGTTTTATCATAAAGCTGATAGTTCGAATTTACGCCTTATTTCTTTGGTTGATCTCTGGTGACTTATCTACCAAGGTCTTCCGGTATTTCACCGCTGTCATATATCATTATCAATCATCTAAATCAATTAAGGTTTTCAGTACCTCTGCTAAACTCTCATTTGATGATCCTTTTGATCTTGGCAAGTGGTGATTTAACCTTGCATTTTTATACAAAGTATGTTTTTAGTTTTTTATTTTCTGTTCTAATGGAAGTGCTCTCCTATTTTATAATTCCATCCTGATAGTAACTTTTCATACTCTGTTAGGATTGTTTTCTCTTTTGGTCTTATATATCCTGCAGACAAGCATCATTTTTATAAGTTTTCTAAATCTGTTATTCAATTTTTTGATCTCCGCACGCTTATTTCAGATGCTCTGTACAATTTCTGAGGCTTCTTCAATATTTGTAGTTTTTACCTCCAGTTGAATATGAGTAGGAGGTGATACCTTCCTCAATCGGCGTTTGGGTATGTTTTACTGTGTAAAACTACATTTCTAAATCGTCTCTTGTTGATTATGTAGTCTATTTGGCTTTTAATAACTCTTTCCGGTCATTTGCAAGTCCAAAAATGTTTTGCGTATTATTTAAATTCAAATCAATTGTTGATTATTACTTGGCATTTCGCTGTGCATTGATGAACAGATTTTTCACCATGCTCAGAATCCATGATTCAAGTCTCCATACTTATTAACCATTTTACGATCTTGTTCTATTTGCTTTCTCTTTATAATAATAATAATAATAATATATTTTGACTTTGATATTTGGAATTTTTTATTGCTTTTTTTTACTAAAATTCACTCAATACAAGGCCCAAGAGCCACTTAAAGTAGAGGGTTACTGGATGAGGTTGTTGTATGAGCGGTAAGAAAAGTAAGCAAGAAGAGCAATTTTTGAGGATATGTAAAAAATTAACAGTTAATCTTGAAGAGATTAAGAGTGTAGGGACCAGGAAAGAATCCTCTTGGGAGACTGTTCCACAAATTAGCGGTTTTTGAGAAGAAGCTGTTTTACTAATGGGATGGATACGAAGGTAATGAAGATGGTTCATCCCAGCGTAGTGGTGAGTCTTAATTGTGACGGTCAGAACTGGTGTAACTAAGAAATATAGTTTATTAGAATATTTTCCTTGGAAATAGCGATAGAATCACAATATATTTGCGACGTTATGTCTGTCTATGAAAAAGTGGGAGTTGTAGAGTGGAAATTAGTTAATCACCCACAAGAATGGGTAAACGCGTTTGAACTCAATCAAGATTGCAAAGTGAGGACTGGGAATGTCCAGCCCATCTATGGCAGATATTGTGAAACTTATCCATTTCTTCCTCGGTGCTTTCTATTGATCACCGTATTGAATGAACTCCTTTTCAATTTGAAAAAAAACAAAAACAAAACAAAAAAAAAACAAAACAAAAACTGCCCGACAGTTGCTATTGCCTCAAAACACACTTTATCATGTTATTATCTTAGTCCAACACTGCTGTCATTTTTTCTCCTATTGCGTCTATGAGTCTATGACTGTTGATTATAAAACCGCCATTGTTTTCCCGTCTTGTTTCACATGCTCATAGAATGTTAATATTCAGTATTTTCATTTCCTGTTTAACATTTTATAACTTTCCACATTGGTACAGTGTTCTAACATTCCATGTCCGAAATTTCTAATCACCTTCTTCGTCTAGACAAATGGAACAGGAACGTGAGTTTAGTCGTTGTCAATTTAGTCGTTCGACAAAAATAAGCTCATGAGTATATTTGTCCTGATTCCACGAACACAGATTTAGACCATCTTCTCTACTTTTCACGACTGTTGCAGGACTCCTGACATTGGTCGCAGGAGATCCGTAGGTTAGTTTTCAAACAAGCATGATTGAGCGTTTAAAGTAGGCTGCAGTGAGGTGTGCATTTGATCTGCGTCACCCTTTGGTTCAGATATCTAAGTTTCTTGAGGCAGCGATGTGAGGCATTGGAAGTCAGAGATTTACTGTTGTTGATTTTCCTTTTCCTAAGAATAGGCTGAGTTGACTGTAAACGTCTGCCACTTCTTCGAAGATGTATTTCGACATTATACAAGATCCGAGTCTCCATATATTATCAAGAATATGCAGATGTATTTTCTTTTATGTAGTTTGAACTTTATGTAGTTTTATGTAGTTTGAAGCTACAGAAACTTCTTTGATTTCGCAATTTGTTCCAGCTCCCAATACCATAGCATTTAGCAATGCACATTTGGGGCCTATTGCTTTTCATTGATTCCAAAACGTTTAAGCGACTATCAATTTAAAGAATGGTTACTACTACTACTACTACTACTACTACTACTACTACTACTGTAGTATATGATTCACTCCAAGAATACCAGGTGATCTGAATCAAATTTAGTGTTGATAAGGAATCTTTCTTCTAAGTTGATCTGTGTTGACCCCAGTATGTATTGAGCTTATCAGACTTTGTACTCAGTTCCCTAGAAATCAGGTGCATCAAAAGGTTGATCTGCAAAGTGACCTCATAATTACCGGAGTTAGATTCACGCCTCACACAAGATGTCAGTAGCGGCTCCCGGCATGTCAACAAGTGCTCGACCAAGCTTCACTTAGGAAATAATCGAATGACAAAAAAGATTAAACACTTTAACCGAGATAGAAAAGACATAGAATCTCACACATCTTCGTGTGAGATCCCATGTTTGGAGAAAGATCTCAAAGCCACACAAGGCTTACGCCGATGTTATCAGTGGTGAAGAAACAACAATTTTTCATTGAGAGATTTCGTTTCGTGTTCTTATTACTCCTCCTCCTCCTCTTACTACTACAGGTGTTATCTTCTTTGTCTTTAATGGAAAAATTTGAATTTTGTTGCTTAGTCGCAAACATTTGCGCCGAGAAAAAGTAAATAAATAAAACTTTTTAAAAGGCGTGTCAACTCAACGAGTACAACATTGAAAGAACCGAAATGAGCTAAACGACACCATTCATAAAATCATTGTGATTAATGAAGAGAGTGTTAGAATTTTCTACAGACCTGTTGTCACTTGATCTACAGCGGAAGTCTCATTGATCATAGTCTTAACTTGAACCCAGTTGTAAAACTTTAATAACATCATAACAAAATGACAAATGTAAAATCATCATCTTAACTTCTCATATCGTAGCCTCTTCTGTTTTCTCGCAAAGATTAATAATAGAGAAGATAAAATAATCCAAGATGAATAATAATAATAATAATAATAATAATAATAATAATAATAATAATAATATGGAAAGAAATTATTTGAAACTTCAGTCAAAACAAATTCTCACAGTTGTGCAGGAAAGTTAACAATGAAAATAAAAATAAAAAGATTCGTTTGAAAGCCGTCAACTTCGATAAATTCTAACATGAACAAATGTGCATTGAGACTGAAGTCATGAAACGCAATTTTTCTGCAGTTCTCGCCATGATTTTCCATTTAGGCGGGAAAATGAAAATTCTATTTGTCACGGATTAAGTTAAAAGATTGTTTTAAATCTATTTTTTTATTTCTCTTTCCCATCTTCCACTCTCGTTTTGTTAGTGTCGCCTCAATCAAAAGACTGTAAACGTGAGTTTGATGCGAAGTCAACCTTTCACACATTCTCTTGACAAAAAATATAGCGTTTCTGAATTGAATGTGTAAACCTACGACTCAAAAACCGTCTGGTTCGTCGACTCTTGGTTACCACCCTTTCCTCTGCATTACCACCATCGTCGTCTACCGTACTGACAGGATGAATTCTCAAATTGCTTGTAAATCCCAATTATTTTAATCGATTAGGATTTAAATATAGTGTTTTCTTTTTAAATCTTTAAATATTCCCCTCCTCTTGTTTGCTCTTTCACTTCTTTATTTATCTTTGCAAGCGTCTAGTCAAAGAGATAGCACACTACGTGTGCGCGTTTGGATTTATCTATAAAATCGGCTTAATGGTTAAGATAGTTGTGTATTTATGTAATCAATGTTTGCACCCCCACCCAACTAAAGGTCAGTATTATCAGAGTTGGCATGTACAGTTTCGCTATCATTTATCTCCCAACAATAATGTAGAAGAAATATATGTAGCTTTTTTGTATGAAGAAAATGTTTCTAAAAGTTTTGCTTTATTAATGGCTGTAGGCATTTTGTGGAAATGGATAGAATTAGTATTAGGTTGGTGCAAAAATAATTGACGTATATTTTAACGTCAAAAAACGCCATTATTTTTGCACCAACCTAATATCACCACTGAAACTGATCGTTGTCCAAGTATAGCACGCCTCATCTTCTCCCGGTAGTAAATTTCCATGCAAAACACTATAGTGAATTTAATAACGCCTTGTTTCATTAAACCGTAATTATAACTGCAATAAAATATAATAACTTGCTTTACTCGTATCAATTCGATTAACAGTGTCGTAGCTTAATAATGTATACAAGAATAATAAGGAATCAATTTCTTTAGACTTACCGTTTATTTAACAACACAGACAACTTGTGAAATTGAAAAGAATTAGACAGAAAATGATTGTTGGTGTTAATTACTATATGATTTTAATACTAACAAAATATCTCAACATAAAAAGAAAGTGTTGCACATCGATTTAAATATCATCATCGAATTATTTTTTGCGATGAGAAAAAAAAAATGAATTGGCTATCACAAGACGATGCTTAAAATAATTGCTACTTTAATAATCGCATGTAGAAAATATTTTCAGTAAAATGTTCAGCATTCTATGGAAAGTTCTATGGAAATTTCTGTGTAGAAAATTCATGAAATGTATGTGAGAAAGAGAGAAAGTTGAAGAGGTGTTCGAAATGGGATGACGTAAGCTCTTGAGGTTTAAACTTGTCTACCCGATGAAGCAAGATTTAATGTTAATTTTTGGTTTCCAGCGAAGGATTTGTTGGGATTCAATTCTCTGATTTAATTGGTTAAAGATTGTTATTTACTAGAACGCTTTTTTCTCATCTAAGTAGTTGTAAAATAGTATTTCTCTGTCATGTTTTATTGATTTATCCAAACCTTCTTTTCTATGTCAACTTTGAAGATTGTTCCCGATCGCATTTACTCGTACTTAGGCTTAACGGTTTTAGTCATTTGAGCTTTCAATTTTATTGTGACACTTGTCATATGAACATGCATTTTTAAGAAAACAATTGTCAAAATAAATGTATTTTTGTTTATTGCTTCTAAATTTGAAGATGGAAAAAAATAAGCAAAATATCTGGCTTATTATTTTAAGAAATAAAATGTGACTCAAACGCAAAAATATTTTTTTGTGGTTTACAGAGAAGGTAATGTGAATGGTCGAACATAAAATTGGTTTTAATGATAGAGAGATATCAGTGAACGATGCTTCCTAGTCGAGTAGATAGAGAGATATCAGTGAACGATGCTTCCTAGTCGAGTAATCATGTTATTAAAAATTGTTAATATCATACAAATTAACAGTCAAATCATTTGCTGTAACTTAGTAAAGTTGGTTGCGTTGATGTTCGGATTCAACATCAGTTATAACAAAAGAAAGAAACACACATACAGGCAGACACACACACACACACACACACAGAGACTAAAACAGATTGTATTTCGGTATGCGTTTCTCTACTTAAGCGTAACGAAAATGTTAGTTATTGAAATAAACTGTGTCGGACGACGTAAAGTGGATACTTTACAACAACATGAGAAAAGAGACCGTAGGGAAAACAAAAAGAATCACTACTAACCAAATCACAATCCCGTTTTTTTTTTTTAAAGAAAGTATGGCGTGAATATGGTGTGTTTAAAACCATCTACTATGAGCATATTGACTCTTACTTCTCTAATTTAGACGAACTGACGACAGTTATCGGTAAGTGCGGAATTATATGTCAAGAAGGAGTATAGTATTCCATCAGAAGAAGTAAGACCGCATTTTTGTGACGAAGTATAACTTTTTACAGCTGGTATCGAAGTTTTCACTAAACTACTGTATTCGGCAAATATTTATTTTGTTTTTACAGAATTTCTATATATAAAAAATTAATTTTTCTGGAAGCAAAAAAAACAAAAACAAAAACACACACATCAACTAATTATTTGTTGAGAAGAAGAAAATGACTTGAATTGATATAATCATGAAGTTGGAAGAATTATAGCAAACGCTGGAGGAACAAAACAATCTTATTCAATAAAAATCATATTGAATATTTGAAACAAAAACTCGTCTATTTTTATTTAGTAATTCAGTATTTTTCAGTTCATTTTGAACTTCCTTTCTTTCTTTGGTTGTTTTCCCTGATTATTTTGTCGAAGTATTTTTCAGTTCATTTTACATTTTCTTTCTTTCTTTCTTTCTTTCTTTCTTTCTTTCTTTCTTTCTTTCTTTACTTGCTTGCCCTTATTATTTTGCTGAAGTCTTTCTCTATTTTACGCTTAATTTCACCGATATTCTCTATTCACTGTTCAAAATAAACATCGAATGACAACACTCCTATTTTCCCACCAGAAATATAAGGAGAATAGTCACCGATTTTCTTTCAACTAATTAAATCTGAAATCAGAAAAATGAATTTAAGCACGAGAGAAATAAAATCAGGGAAAACTATGGAATTCATTTTCGACAAAACACGTCTTGTTTAAATTTGCTGAAAGTACAATCAGAAAACTGCCCCCCCCCAAATCAAGGCAGCAACAAAAATTTCACAAGTAGCAAAAAATCTTGTGTGCAGAGCCCCACTGTTTTAATTACCGCCGTTTTTCTTTCTTTGCCATTTTAATCTCGTCAGATCGACTTTAAACGTAGGCGATGAAAATATCACAGAAATAAGATAAAAAAAATGAACGTACGAGTTATCCTAATCCAACTATGCAATTTTAGTACAAAATAATATATATATATATATATATATATATATATATATATATAGGAAGAGATGGAAAGAAAAAGAGAGATCTGTGATCACAATTGTCGGACACACCACTATAATTGACACTTGCCAACAATGTAATTACTTAAATTATAACATTTTGGAACAGTATTTCCAAATATTACACTGACATTAACCAGTTCGTGGCTGACAATTTATCCACAATTTTAATTCCGACGTACAACATCATGTTCAAAAGTTGGAAAATTGTTTGTTTTGGATCTCACAGTAGCATAGCATATTATGTTACTTTGTGAGCAGTCATCGTCTTCTGGGCATTTGTATATCATTTGCTGTTACAGGTGGGATCTATGGATGCTAGTGTTGTACTGGTGATTTTTCTGTTGTATTATTTAATTATCAGTAGCATGTTTTCGGTACAGCTCTATGTAAATTTTAGATCATTTTTATTGAATATTTTTCCCAGTATGATTGGTTTTAGGAAGTGTTTATCGATAAATATTTTGCCTATATTCTTTATTGGTTTTAGAAAGTGTTTATCGATAAATATTTGGCCTATATTCTTTATTGGTTTTAGAAAGTGTTTATCGATAAATATTTTGCCTATATTCTTTATTGGTTTTAGGAAGTGTTTATCGATAAATATTTTGCCTATATTCTTTATTGGTTTTAGGAAGTGTTTATCGATAAATATTTTGCCTATATTCTTTATTGGTTTTAGGAAGTGTTTATCGATAAATATTTTGCCTATATTCTTTATTGGTTTTAGGAAGTGTTTATCGATAAATATTTTGCCTATATTCTTTTTACATTTTATTATACGTTAAGGTGAAAGTTTCCTTTTCTCTTGTATTTTTGTTTCCTGCTCGTTGTAAATGTTTTTTTTGTCGAATAAACACTGTTTTTTTTAATTCCATCATATTACTGGTTTTTGGTATAGTTGAAATTTTTCGTTTGACGAGTTGTTGCATAATCTGAGCTTGATGGAATGGTTTGGTTGATTATGCTAGGTAGGTGGTTAGTGGATGTCAGTATTCAGTGTGCGTTGTCGTTTGATTTTTTAAACATCTATTTAAAATTCTGTTTCTTAGTAAATGTTTATAAGCTATTTTGTTTTTCTGTTTTTTATCTGTCGTAGTTTCTTACCGTTATTTATCTGTCGTATCTGTACAGACGTATGTCTTTTTTTTATTTATCCTAGCCAGTGTGTTTAGTGTGTGTATACATGGATACATATATATTAATATATTTTTTGTTTATGCGTTGTTTTTATATATACAAATATTTAAGTAAATGCTCTGTTTATAATAAACAGTTCTAACAACATAAACCGCCCTGAATGTCCGAGAAATCTCAAATAAAATATGTGTCTTCCAACAGGAGATGAACCTGTATCCTACACGGAACAGCCATATAGCCTGACGTGCTCTATCATCTAGCCACAGAGGAAGCGTCTGGTTAACTAGGTTAAATTACTATTTTTGGACTACAAACTTCCCATGATTTCTCTAGAACGCTCATATATGCTCGAAGCGTATCTTAAAGTAAACAAATGGCATAATATGAAAATAATGAATATAATTGTCGGATTTAGTCCATTTTCATTTCAGTACTAGATTGGCGGCAAGGTCTCATCATTTTACAGTTGAAATGGCTAGATGTAACCGTAAGTTCTGTGCTAACAGTTTCTTCTGACGCACTTCTCGCTTGTGGAATTCTCTTCCGGCTTCTTGCTTCCTAGTCAACCTTGATCTTCAAATATTTAAATGCAATGTCAATCGTTTTTTTCTGTCTTCTGAATTCATGTTCTAATGTTGTCCTCTCTCCTTAACAGAAGTTTTTCTTATATTCTATAATAGTCAGTAACCCCTTGCGTCCTAGTGGCTTTATTGCCTTCCTTAGGTGAAATGATTAAAAAGGGAAATTGAAGATAAAATACATTACACTAAGCATTTGTTTCACACAACACCATAGGCTACTACAAAAACAACATTAATAAAAAAAATCGAGTCATATTCGGAAATCGTCTTATCAGATCGACACTTTCAAACTGCTTCAGAAATATCTAAACTGTTAACTGTATACACCCCTTTTCTCAGAAAAGTAATTAAAATGGTTTTGAGCAAAAGAAGCCTGCATTTATTAACGTGAGCTTTACTTCTTCAAACCTAGTTAAATGGCATTAAAGTATCCCCAAGAAAGAACTGTACCAAATAACAGAAAACGCATCACTTGAGGACTACCAACAGTAGCAACAACTAAAATAGCACATGTAACTCGAAGAGAAAATAAGAAATATAATCACGATGTTAACTTTCCACACTATTTCAAAAAAAAAAAAGGTTCGAAAAGAAGCCCCCATCGACATTACAGCTACGGGACTTGAGAAACCTTTTTTCTGAAAAACTGGTTTTATAGTAAGATTTCATAAATTTTAACCGATGGTAGCAACGGCTGATCAGTCAATGAAATGCTAAAAGTTTCAATTTAATGAAACGGCTAATATTATCATTACCATTACCATTGGACATGTAGAGAACAGGTAGTACACTCTTATCCCAGCTCGATGGAAAGGTTATGAAGAATGGCGTAGCGCAAGTAGCACTAGCTACTCATTCAATGAATATCGAATGTTTACTAATATTACGATTATCATTGTATTTTATGTCTGATTCTGCACTTTAGGTCCTTGGCAGAGCTATTTTGATCGTTACATTATAGTTGATGTTTTTTTTTTTTTTTTTTTTTTAAGTTGTAATTTTCTTTTTGCGTGATGTTTGTGTTATGTTCGTGATTTAAGTTAGATCTCACATTTTCTACTTATCTAGCTTGCTGTAGATATTTACTTGAGTCAGTTTGACCCAATAGTAAGAATCCTAGTAAGAATATTCCATTGTGCTAATCTTTTGATTGGAGAATGCCTTCCTTGAAAATCAACATTCGGAACACTGTTTTATTTGAATTCGGAATATGCAGCTACCTCGGCTACCATTTATATAATTCTTTTATTCTATGAAACTCGTAAACAGATCAATAGAAATATTAATCGATTATCCCTGTCTTGATTACAATAAGTAACATACGAATGAAATATTGAACGAATGAAAAACTACAGGGGACTGAAAGAAATGAATGAATGAAAGCTGATATGTATTGAAATATGGTGAAATATTTTTCAAGATTTGGTCTCACTGAATTCATTATTGAAAATTTTGGCGAGCAAGTTTTGCGCATTTGCCAACAATAACCACAGACGACAAAACGAGACACGTTGGAATTTACTTTATTTAAGTCATGTTTACTTGAACAAAGAAAAATCATAAAAGCAAAACAAGATTAAAAAATAACGCAATGCATTTACACGATATAAAAGAAGACAGCATATTAATTATTCCCAGCTTTTTTTATTACTATAGAAGATCTAGTTTTTTAATGAACTCGAAACACTCAATCGATATAAATGTAGGCATCTAGTCGCAAAAAGCGAAACTTCTTACAGACATGTCAGTTAAAGAAAAAGCGTTTTCATCTTCAAACTTGAATTGCTGTCTTTAGGATTGCCTCAGTTATTCCAAGCCATATTAGGAAAATAGCATCAAATTACACATCTCATTCGCATAAAATAACCTGATTCACATCGCTGAATCAGATATCAAGTTAAATAATTCCTAACAGTTATTCGAGCTAATGAACTAGTTTTTGGAAATATATATATACATACATACATACATCCATATATATATATATATATATATATATATATATATATATATATATATATATATATAAGTCAACACTTAGAGGCGACAGTCTGTTTCATACTATATGCAATCGTCAGGCCTGACGATTGCATATAGCATGAAACAGACTGTAAATCATATATTTACACACGCTCTATCTCTGATATTGAGCACTTTATCCCATAAATATAGCACATCTTAAGACTATATTTCTTCATATATATATATATATATATATATATATATATATATATATATATATATATACAAATAGTAGAAATAAAACCTATATATATATATATATATATATATATATATATATATATATATATATATATATATATATAGTAGGAATAAAACCTAAAGCTTAAAATAAGCTAAAAGCTTAAAATATAAAATAAGTTGATGGTTCAATGCCTAAATCAATAAAGCCTAAATAGAATCTATAATAATATCAAAACCACTACACAGAGTTTCATGCAAATGTAATCATCCAATTATATATGTTTCCCTGAGTTACGCTTGATGATTGCCATTGCATGAAACTGAGTAACGGATTTTGTATTATATATATATATATATATATATATATATGGACAAGAGGAAAACATATTCTTAGTCGACGTGGTTCGTACTGTGAGCGGTTTTATCAATGCTTTTAAATTTGAGAACGTTCCTAAATATTCATTAGGTGGCTGAAAGGCCAGTCAAAACATGTGAAGGACACGAAGGGACCTTTCCACCACGGATGAATATTCAGGAACATTCTCAAATTTAAAAACTTTGATAAACCAATGATATCCTTGCTTTTGTAGATAGACAAGCGTGACAAAATAAAGCCTACATTTGCCTTAAGAAAGTCCCTCAGAGGACGTAACGCGTTCGCTATGATTAGTTCTTCCTCTTTTTATTAATCTTGTACTTTCACAAATACACTCTATCTGGTAATAATTTACACACACATACACACACATACGCCCGCGCACACACACACATATATATACATATGATAAAATGATTTATGGCTAAAATTTAAGTACTCAATATCAGGGATAGAGCGTGTGTAAATATAAAAGTGGATATTGAAGGCAACAGTCTGTTTCATGCTAAACGCAATTGTCCGGCCATGATGCGTTTAAAAACTGAAGATATATATTCGTAATAGTCTTGATGTCAATTTCCCTGAAAATGTTCCAAAAATTGATCTGACGAGTAATGAATGTTATCATATCTGTATAAATAGGGCAGGACTAAAAAATCAGCAAAACCTTAGAAGTAAAATCCGCATTCGTACTGCACATATTTAACGAGGAGTCAAGCAATGGTATTAGTCGAAATCGAGTGGCAGCCATCTCATATATATATATATATATATATATATATATATATATATATATATATATATATATATATATATATATATATATATAATAAAAAAGCTTAAACACTAATATTCCATGGTCATAATTTATTCCATTGGAATTGTAAATACGATCCAATTCATCAGACCTACAAATTCAAAAAGAAAACGGAAAAGAACAACTCCGGAAATAAAAACAGAATTTAGAGAGAGTGTAAGTATGAGAGTGTGGGACAAATATTAGTGCTAAAGAGAGGGGTAACATACGAGGGAATTTGGGAGATTAAAACTTAACAGAGAGGGTTTTTTTAAAAACTAGAGGTGAGTGGAAGGGGGAAATATGAATGTTGTCGGATGTCAAATACATTAAAGATACATTTCGTGGTGACATTCACACACCATAGACGATCTAAAGTTAAAGATCAGAATAAAAAGGAGGGATAGAAAAGGAAAGAAGTGGTGGGGGAGAAAGGTGGGGCGGGTGAAATTAAAATTGGAGGACATATACTGAAAGGGACGCTGTGTAATTGAGAAAATTTGACAAAAATAATATCGACGACAGGTTACAAATCAAATATAAACATATAAAGAATAAATAATTTCTAAAGAAATTCTAAAGGGACACAATTCTCTAACATTCTGTTATGGGGTCCTCCCCTTTTTCATATAAGTGGACTCTACCAGTGTTACTTGGACTGCTGCCGTTAAATACCCACAGTCAGTCAGAATATACGAACGGAAATAGAGATTGTGATTGAGTTGGAGGTAGAGTAATAGTGTGAGGTAACCGCTTGTAGAAGTCAGTTACAAGCACGCCCGACTCCTACTTCGAGACTGTATATATATATTTATTACGACTAACAGCGTTCCTGGATTTACTAGCAATATACCCTTTGTATTATTGTGTAAATACATTTAATTTCTTATCTATATTTCTTGCGTTTGTCATTCATTGGAGACCAAATTTCATCTCGGAATCCACAACAAATTGGTGACAAGGATTCGAAACCAAGCGGAAAAGAAAGAAAAAAAAAATTCACACGGAAAGCAACAAAATGAAAATCTTCCCGCGTCGTCCAACAAACAAATTGGCGACGAAGATTCGAACCAAAGCGGAAAACAAAAATTCAACAAAAGAAAAATCTTCCCTCGTCGTCCAAGAAATTGGCGTCGAGCGATTCGAATACACATGAAAAGAAGAAATAGAAAAATCCTTCCCTCTTCGTCCTCAACAAATTAGCGACAAACAGTTACGAGGAGTAAAAATACATGAGTTATCACGGAAGATTTTAAAAATATTTTGGTAGAACTAATAAAACACCAAAATGATCAATAATTACAACTACAAGAACGAATGGAAGAAAAATGGCAAAAGCAATTAGAAAGACAAATAGAGGTCCAGGAACTAATATTGAAAGTAGCGGGTAACAAGCAATTAGATATTGAAAAAGAAGCAACATTTTCGCAAGACGCAGTGTGGAATACCATAGAGATTTTCAAATATTCTCTAGATGAGGACAAATTTTGGAGATTACTTCAGAAGACCTGAAGACATCTTTAACATAGACTGTCAAAATTGGACAGAAGCAAAAAAGCTACGTCTGTTGCTTAGAAAATTAGAAACTGAAAAATATACAAAGTTCGCGGATTATATCTTGCCAAAAAAGACGAACGAACTAACATTTGACGAAGTAGTGGCATGTCTTAAAGAACTCTTCAGCCCGAAAACATCACTCTTCCACAGGAGGTGGAAATGCCTTAAACTGGTAAAGGGCGATAATGAGGATTATTCCACGTTTGCCGCAATCGTAAATAAACATTGTGACGATTTCAAACTAGCAGAATTAACCCCGGACAATTTCAAATGCCTCATCGTTGTTCAAGGGTTAGTTTCTACAAAAGATATCGAAATGCGCAGAAGAATGCTTGCAAAATTACAAAATGAATAGGGTCTTACATTACAGCAATTATCGGAAGATTGCTAGAGATGTTTAAGTATAAAGAAAGACGCAAAGGACATTGAAGAATCAGCTGTTTCTCATATACGTAAGTTAAACAAAAGTCTACGTTCTTCACCCTCCCCGGAAAGAAAACTAAAATTTTACGACAATGAAAAAAGATTCTCATCCTCCCCGGAAGGAAAAAGAAAATTTTATAATAAGAGGAAAAGTACAACATACAGGACAAATTATGACGAATATCGAAGCAAATATAAGCCCCCTCCATCAGCATGTTATCGATGTGGATGACTACATTGGAACAAGGATTGCCGCTTCAGATATAAAAACTGTCATGAATGTGGAAAAAAGGGCCACAAGGTAGAAATAGGAAAGATACTAATAGAATAAGAGTTAAAAGGATGCATAACGATGACAACACCAACGTAAGGAAATATGTAGAACTGGAAATTTTAAATAAAAAGGTTAAATTACAACTGGATTCGGGTTCCTACCTCACGATAATCAACTTACAGATATGGAAAAAACTCAACAGACCTACCATGTTACACACACAAAAAATTGCCAAATCGGTTACAGGCAAACGAATAAAATTTGAGGGAGAAATAATCGTGAATGTTAAATTTCACGGCAAAACAAAAAAACTTAAGATGTACGTAATGAAAGATACTGAGAATCTAGTAGGTATCGACTGTATGCAGAAGTTCAACATTTGGGACCTACCTATCAACTCTTTTTGCAAAAAGTTAGAGGTTGAACTATCAGATACTATAAAATTGAAGGAAGAATTATATAATCAATTTCCTGAGGTATTTTCAAGCGGGTTGGGACGATGCAACAAATTTAAGACCAAAATAGAATTAAAAGAAAACGTCCGACCAATTTTTAAAAAGAAGCGAAATGTACCGTTCGCTACGATAGAAAAATAGACAAAGAATTGGAGAGACTTGAACAAACTGGGATTCTATCAAAAATATATATTTATTACGACTAACCGCGTTCCTGGATTTAATAACAATATACCCATTGTATTATTGTGTAAATACATTTAATTTCTTATCTTATTTCTTGCGTTTGTCATTCTTTGGAGACCTAATTTCATCTCAGAATCCACAACACATTCAATAGCACATGTGCAAATGAAAAAATACTGTTCTCCAATTACAGTGTTTCAAAATAAGATTATCCGTGTTTTCATCTTTACTCATAGAGGCCGTAGTCCAACGTGTCATACCATTTTGAGCCAATTAAAAACATTCCGGGCCGAATCCGGACTCGCGAAATTTTGGATTACCAAGTTTTCATTACTGTGATTTTTTTTTTTTTATGTGATTTTTTTTAAAGACAATTTGTTTTGTACGATAACAATTTTTATATTTTGGAAATAAATTGGTGAATAATCGAAATTAATTGCGAAATGCAATGAAAATCACCCATGAAATAAAAACAGCCCTTGCAGGAGCTAGCTTTAATGCCGCTCAATACGGCGACTTTTAAGCTACTTATAAATAATTATATTTTGTTTGCATAATAAAAGTTTGCAATCATGGAAAATGAGTTAGTATGAATATTTTTTAAGACAAATATTATAAGCAAAACCTCAAGATCTATCGCTCATACAAATATAAATAGGAAAATTTTACCACCTCTCTTCAGTGGATATATTTCTGTACAGCTTCCACTTCTTCATAATAAGAACAATTATGTGCACATGTCCAGGTTTCTTCTATCTATTTATCTATGTTTCTGTAGCTAGTTCCCTCCAGGCCGCGTGCACAAGGTCGAATCCTCCTACCGTCTTTTGGTCGTAATAAGGACATTCTGTTCAGAAAGCTTCTTCCCAAGAACCGATACTTTGTGGAATGAACTCCCGACTGGGTGCTTTCCTGATCACTGCAATCTTATCCTCTTCAAATAGAATCAACCGTTATTTAACCGACATAATCTGTGCTAATTTCCTCTTACGTCCACACAACATCCTTATTCTATAGCCGTCTACCCTGCGTGACACTTAGGGTTTTGTATTGAGTGAAAATTTATTAATGAATGGTGGTGTATTGCGTTTTGATGTACACCCTAAACGTGTAAGTGTGATAGCGTATATTTGTGTGCATGAGTTCGTGAGAGTATCTCCGTATAGATATTTAACAAAACTGAGATTAGCCTGGTAGAAATCCATAACAGTGAGGATCACATTGCTCATACAATAACGGACAGCTTGCTTTAGTTGTTTGTTAATGATGCATTACATCAAGTATTGAAACATTTACTTAACTAATTTGTCTGGAATAGAGTAACAATAGAAGCGACCTCAGTGAAAGGTTTGGTTATTGTTTTTGTAGAATATCTATTAGAAGATATTGATAAATATCTTTGAAAGTGGCGCCAATATATTTAGTAAGTGTCCCTTAATTTGGCACAGATCCTTCACTTAGGTTCGAACTCGAGATATTAATGGTTTGCATTACTGGTTAGATAAAAAATATATAGAAGCAAGAGAAGATGAAAGCAGAGAATTCACCTGAGTTGTAATGAAACTATTTGATCGTTTAAACGAAAAAAGGGACAATAAATTCTGCCAGTTTGAGATTGTTATATATTTGTGTCTTTTCTTTTGACATTCAAGTCGACTACGAATCATAATTAGGAATTTCTTCTTCTTCTTCTTCTTCTTCTTCTTCTTCTTCTTCTATAACTCTTATTCCTTGTTATTCAATACCTTCCACATCTCTTCCCCCTTCTTCAAACTTTTCATCTTCAACTTTTCATTCTTATTTATATTATTTATTTTAATACTTTTCTTTTATTTCTTCATTCTATTTTTCAATTTAAAAAAAATTTCTTCATTATTTTTTCACTTCCTTTTCTCATTTTCTTCTTCCTTTCTATTTATTGCTCTTCTTTTTTCATCTACTTATTGTTTTCTTTCTTTCTTTCTTTCTTTCTTTCTTCAACACAACTAATTACCATTACTATCACCAAAATTTCTGCAACATCAAATGATATCATTACCACCGTCAGCGTCAATACTACTACTACTACTACTACTACTACTACTACTTATTATTATTATTAGTAGTAGTAGTATTAGAGCTCGAAATAGATTATGTGAATACAACAAGTGTAGTAGGACATCCTAGCCAAGCACTACCAATTTCTGCCGAGGCGTTGTCCTGAGAGAAGACATCACTCTTTTGATTAGCAAATTCTGTACGCTTCATCGATTGGTCCAACTGGGAACAGCACTTGTCTAAATTCAGTGTTTGATTTTGCGAATCAGGATCTTTCTCTCTCTGCATTGTTGAAAACAAATCATTTTTCATTGCCGAGTATCAATGTTTTAAAAATTGACCGGTTTTGTCCCGTTTATGCAGAAAATGGCAGATGGAAACGAGATTCATTAAATTTGTTCCGATAAATCGTGATGCATCCAAACATTGTAGTTAGCCATTCATTCAAGTATTTTCAAACGCCTTACAATGCTCCTATGAAATATGTGGAGTATCTCTGACCTGGTTTATTTTTAATTAGCATTTCGATTGATCATCAACAACGATTGTTGTTGGCCTGCTGGAACGTTCTCGGTTTTCTCGATTAAAAATTCCATTTCTGATGATGGTGATGACATTAATGGTTGGCAACGGTCAAAATCTTAAGACCAGATACAAAAAAGTAAAAAAAAAAAAAAATAAAGTACTGTTATTTAATCGAAATATATTTATAGAAAATGTAGTTTATCAACAAACAAGTGAATAATTTAAGCTTTTAATTGATTAATTTAAACAAACATTGAAAAAAGGATTTTTTTTGTTGGTCATAAAGATATGACCATGTAAATAAAAATAGTAAATACAGAAAAAATAAGTCACAACGACAGTTTAATTATCAGTATATCCTCCATTTTTGCGAATTACTTCGAAAATTCACTTTGGCATGCACATTAACTTCTGCATGAGGGTGCATGGAATGCTCGCCCAGGATGCATAAACTGCAGCACGAACAGCATCCACAGTTTTTAAATTGCGATCCATGTTTATAAACATCCTTTGCCATCTATCCCCAAACATTCTTGATAGGGTTTCGATCTAGAGATCTTTGTGGATTGCAGCTTTCTCCTGCTGGAAAATTCAGTTTTCTCCATATATTTGAGGGCCTTCAGTAATTAGCGATGCCTTTCTTAGCATGTCAATGTAACTAGCAGCTGTTTGACGACCTTTTACCTCTTAGTAAAGTTCGAACTGAAATTTAATACTGGAAATGAGTTACGTAGAGGTCTACATGCCTGAAGTTATGAGAACACTGACTAGTTCTTAAATTTTTGTCCAGTAATTTGTTTTTTTCACACATGTTCTTATCTTTATGACCAACCCCAAAATCTTTTTTTCAGTGTTTGTTTAAATTAATTAATTAAAAGCTTAACATTTTCACTTGTTTGTTGATAAACTACATTTTCTAATGAAATGTAAATGTTTCGCAAATATATTTTGATTAAAGTAACAGCATTTTATATATTTTTAATCCTTTTGTATCTATTCTTAAGATTTTGACCAGAAGTTTGTATATATATATATATATATATATATATATTGAATTCAGAACTTAGAGGTGACAGACTGTTTCATGCTAAACGCAATCGTCAGGCTGGATCCCTCTCTGTGTTGACTTCAATGTTCACTTTTATATTTACATACGATTTATCACTGATATTTATCCCATAAATATAGCACACCTTAAAACTATATTTCTTCATATATATATATATATATATATATATATATATATATTATTTACATTATGCAGACTATTGTCCTCATCTTTGTCGCCATATTTATCACAACGTTTCGGCCGTTGTACGCTCCGGCCTTCATCAGGTGGTTGGAATGTCGAACAGAACCCTTTATTTCGCTCACCGGGCTAGTTCCACGTGCCATGTTTGATGAATGTCAGTTATCTCCTGTTAATTTCCCTCTGAAAGTTCTCCACTGCCTTGAACTCACACTCTTTTGGGTCCTGTCACTGGATCTAACCAACACCTTTATCCACTGTTCCATGTGTCCTTGAGGACATCTGGGTATGAATTTCTGGGTATTATAAACCTAATGTCTTCAGCAACCATTTTTACAATAGTCCGAATAATGCAAATAATGTACATAATACCTCATCTCAGAAATATATATATATATATATATATATATATATATATATATATATATATATATATTTCTTGTTAAGAAATTTTTCTTATAACTATAAACATTATTTTTACTGTATACAACTAAAGTTTTCGTTTTTAATTTCACTGTTTAATAATAATAATAATAATAATAATAATAATAATAATAATAACCCCTCTCACACATGAAATGAACAACAGTAGCTATGGTTACAAAATAAATAAGAAAATTTTCAATCACCTACTATACATGGATGATCTCAAACTCTTTGCCAAAGACGACAATGAGTTGAAAGGCCTCCTCAATATTGTAAAATACTTTAGTGACGACATAGGTATGGACTTCGGATTAGATAAATGTGCAAAAGTAACATTCAAGAAAGGTAGAATTACAGAAACACCCTCAATAGATTTAGATTTTGTCACAAAGATTAGGGAATTGGAGCATGAAGAAGCTTATAAGTACCTAGGAATTAGCGAAGGAGATGGCATACAACACCCCCAAATGAAAGAAAAAATAAGAAAAGAGTACTACAGGCGTGTACGTCTGATACTAAATACTGTACTAAACTCAAAAAATAGAATATCAGCTATAAACACCTTGGCTGTCCCAGTGGTGCATTACAGCTTTAATATCCTTAACTCTACCATAGCTGAAATTAAGCGAATGGACGCCAAAACGAGAAAGCTTCTCACTTGCTATCGCATGCATCATCCCAAAGCTGATGTTGATCGTCTGTATGTGCCCAGATCCGAAGGAGGCAGAGGATTAGTTCAACTAGAACTGTCCTACAAAACTACAACAATTGGCCTCCAAAGATACTTGGAAACTACAGAAGACTGGATGATGGTATGCGTCAAGGAACATGAAAGTAGTAAGCGTCTTTACTCCGTAATGAAAGAAGCTTACAAATTCAAAATGGAGCTTCAAATGGGCGTAGAGATGCAACTACAGCACAATATACCGGCTGAAACTGCAAAATACTTGAAAAAGACAGCGAAGACGAATGCAACCGACCAGATACAGAAGCGATGGCAAGATAAACCGCTTCATGGCCAATACTCTTCCCGTATCAAACAAGCTGATGTAGACAAAACCCGTACCCATCAGTGGCTACGCAGTGCAGGGTTGAAAGCGGAAACTGAAGGTTTTATCCTTGCTGCGCAGGACCAATGCTTGCTAACTAGGAATTATCAAGCACATATAGTAAAATATTGTGTCAGCCCAAAATGCAGATTCTGTGATAAATATCCAGAAACGATTGATCATCTTGTATCAGGTTGCACGATGTTGGCACCCACTGAATATAAAACCCGACATGACAGAGTGGGCCAATATCTGCACTGGAAAATCTGCAACTTCTACGGGAAGGAAACTGAAAGAAACTGGTACCAACACCACCCAGACCCGGTTACGGAGATAGGACCTGTTACAATTCTATGGGACTACACAATTCACACTGACAGAACAATCAAGGCCAACCGCCCAGATATTGTTATTAAAGACCACAAACAAAAACGGTGCCTCCTTATTGATATGGCAGTTCCTGCTGACTGCAATGTATCTTTGAAGTAAAAAATAGAGGTCTCGAATATGTGGCATATGGGAACATCAACAATCCCTGTTGTAGTTGGAGCCCTAGGACTGGTTGGAAAAGATTGCAGTAGACTAATTGCAGGGATTCCTGGAAGCTCATGCCTCAAGGAGATACAAAAAATTGTTCTGACAAGTACAGCCCACACTTTACAAGGGCTCTATGTAATTTTTTTTTTTTTTTTTTTTTGTCAGTGAAAAGTGTCATGATGCCATTTCTAACCTTAGGTCCCTGGGTGGGACCAGGAAAGAAATGTGTAAACGCCAGAAAGCAAAGAAAATAATAATAATAATAATAATAATAATAATAATAATAAAACGATTAGCAACTCCAACACGGGTATCCATTAAAATAACGTTTAGAGATGATGGACAAAAAATTCTTTTAAAAAATATGTTGTTGTTTACGTTTCAGCCACGAAACTGAAGCTAGAAGATCTAGATTCTTAAAAGTCCCAACGAGAAAATGTGCTTTCCTTATAGGTCATTCAAACCCTTGCCCTGTCAAAGGTTTCGCTGATGGAAAAAATATATGCAGGTTCCATTCAAGTCGGAGGTACAGATTTTCTTTAGCAGGACTTCTCAATTTAGGCCGATTGTTATTAATTTCATAGTTTAATAAAATATGAGAAAACTGCGATCGCAACTCAAACACGTGTGCCCATTATAACTAATGTTTAATATCTATCTATCTATCTATCTATCTATCTATCTATCTATCTATCTATCTATCTATCTATCTATCTATACAGTTAGTAATGCGCTGCTATAATTTAAATTTAAAATTCAGATGATATTTTTAAGCTGTTTACGGTGTCAGGTCGTTGAAGAGGACTGGCTAGATGCGGAAAGAAAAAAAGAGAGAACAAAATACGAAAAAAAAAAAAAAAGGAACAAAAAGCGGGTTCTAAGAACTGTCTTTCCTTTATCACTTACACCTTTTTATCTATATATTTAAAATTTTTTTTAATTTAAAATTTTTTAAATATAATATTACTTAATTTTAATATACATTTTCTAAATATAACGTATTTTTAATTTATAAAATATATTTTACTTTTAAGTATAATTTATCTTTGGAAGAGTGTTTTTAAGTAGGAACTTGTATTTTTTAAACTTAACTTTATATATATAATTTTATTAAAATAACCTTTTTTTAATTCCGACACGAACACAGTCTGTATACCGGGGTTGAATAAGTCTATACCCCATATGAGGCAATTTGGGATTTTATGGTTTACTACTACTTATTTGCTCTGCATAATAAATACTTTGAGCTCTTTTTATGGATCACTTTTAATATTATATATTACTAGGATCCACTTGGATTATATAACAACGAATTTATTACTTTTACTATATATATATATATATATATATATATATATATATATATATATATATATATATATATATATACAAATGAAACAGTATTCAGTATCAATGAATTAATAGGGCAATAGATTTATTTATCTAAATATGTTGCAGTTTTGATAATAATAATAACCGGTCCATTTGGAGACTGAATCAAATGTATTAGCAAAAGTATATAATAATAATAATAATAATAATAATAATAATAATAATAATAACAACAACAACAACTAGAAAATATAATCTAAATCGTAGACGTGGCTGTATATTATACGATAATGTTTAAAAGAAAGCGAAAAAATAATAATGGAAAATACCAGGATTTCACTCGGAAACTGAAGAATAGGAAACATGAAGTTTAGGATCATACTCATAATTACCGGCACACCGGGATTAGTTATAACAAACAAATTACAAGTGAGATTGGAGTAATTACTTATTTGCAATATACTTATGAATGACCTAGGGATTTGATGAAACTTGCTATTATTCGATCCCCGGTAAAAAACACTTAACCTTATTGCTAATATAAATAACAATTTCAAATACAGCAAGTACTTTCTTTCTATCTTCCTTTTAGCTTTCTGTTTTTTCTTTCTTTTTTAAGCTCTCTTCTGACTCGAGTGGTGACGAGGTCATTTTTCAGGTCTTTCAGCACTTGTCGAAAATTTATGCCTTACCACCGGCTCTGAAATAGAATTTGTAGCAAAATATCGTGGATGCTTTCTGATAGCGTGAGACAAGTAAGCCATCAT
Source organism: Acanthosepion lycidas (assembly GCA_963932145.1). Taxonomy (NCBI): domain Eukaryota; kingdom Metazoa; phylum Mollusca; class Cephalopoda; order Sepiida; family Sepiidae; genus Acanthosepion; species Acanthosepion lycidas. The sequence continues at coordinate 619,145 of OZ010597.1, forward strand.
CATGTCACTGCATAATCTTTTTTTGTTTACATAGGACCTCCTGCAAGTCAGATAATTGCTCAATTCTTTTCTTTGTTTATTGCCGACTGACTCCACTCACTCGAGAATATTTTCCAGATTTTTGCACTTTTTTTCTCTCTTGTGTTTAGTAATTGTAGCAACAGATTTATTAACGATTTCAGTAAGTACTGTATTTCACTGAGTCTTCACCTTATACTACTTTTTACAAGATTTTCTTTCTTTTTGGTCTGGTTATTAACTCTTTCAACACTATAATCTATCTTTCAGATAAATCTTTCTTCAGTTTCACCTCCTGTCGTATTCTTACGTCCCCAACCTCAACCTTTTTTAGGGTCGGTTGACATCCCACCTGAAAAACTGAGTGGTTAGCAGAACACAAAAGTAGGTGAAGAAATATTTTGGCAATGTACAGAATCCTGTCGGGTGATATTTCACTTATTGTTCTTTCTGCCCTTCTTTCACTGAAAAGCGAACATATTTCAGAAACCGTGTCGTTTGGAACTCAAAATAGAAATTTGCTTTTCGGTTTATGTGAGCGACTGTTTCGTTGACGATGAAGGAATACGTATTTATAGCATGCAACTCAAAAAGATTTTACCTGCATAGGACTGTTGACAGTACGCATTTGATGTAGAGAAAAATTTCAAGAACCTCTATTTTATATCCACTCAAGCTGATGCGGTAAGAAGCAAAACAAAACAAAAAAACAAATCCATTACGAAATGTGTTACATATATATTTACGATATTTTGATAAAAAAAGAATCAAGTACAGAAAATAAAATTTGTGATCTTATAAGTACAAAATCAGAAGATTAAAGATTCTTTACTTTGGGGAATCCTGGTCAGAAATTCCTCTTCATCATTGATGGTATTAGCACAACTTATTACAGCACAAGACCGAAACTATAAAAGGGACCAATGGTGGCGGTGGTTTGTAGAAAGACTGTGTTGCACCAATCTTTCATGTAGCAAAACATTTCCTGCTGACTCGCTATGAAAGTCCTAATTTGAAAAGTTCTCTTTAATTTGAATTGGAAGCCCAAACGCTGGCATACACAATTATCTGATCGTCTTTATCTACTTGTTTTTAACAGGACCGCACACACACACACACACACACACACACACACACACACACACACACACACAGAGATGCGCGCGTGCGAGAGAGAGAGAGAATATAAAAAATACTTGAACAAACTTTAGGAGCAGTTTCCTCACACTAAAAAAGGGCAAAAGTCCATGTAAACATATGTCCGCATCATATTTCACCATAGATATTGCCTTGTGTCAAACGTGTTTTCGTGTCTTCGGATTGTCAACTTAGTCATGAGTAATCTAATGGTTCCTATCGCACGATGCGTTGTGTTGATACTTGTAAAATCTCTGGAGAATTTAACATACTGACTCGGCTATTCTTTTGTACCAAATAAAAGTGCTGCTTGGAAATATCGTGCCAGTTTAAATAATCGTTTCTCGAGGAAATTTTATAACAGTTTTATAAACTGGAACAAAATATCTGTGCTGTAGAGAAAATTCGGTGAAGTGGGTGAAATTGAAGGAAATAATTTAATCATGTAGGCACTTGTATTTGCTACACAGGAATACCATGTGAAGATCATATTCATTAGCGAATCGCATAATATGACAAACATGATATTATTTGGATACAGATAATAAAAGCCACATTTTAAAAGAAATAAATTCGATATAACAAAATTATTACTAACTTTGGAACAGGGCCTTAAATGATGACAGCGCTTACTACGGTTATCGTTTCAGAGAATAACTTACTATACATTACTCCATGGGCAAGTTTAAGCTTAGTTTAGTAGTACCCAAAACTAAATATGTCGAACATATTTAAATCGTATGAAACTCCCTACGGTAGTAATTGTCTACGTAAGTACTTTGGTCATTACGAGTTCATGGCGAGTCGCTCTTGAGAGTTACGAATAAATATTTGTTTTCTATTTTAGAAAGAGATCTTCAAAGTATACTGTGCTGTATCAGATCTTTTAGTGGTATGTACCTGCTCTGAAAATCAACATTCGAAATTCCAGCAGTTACCTGAACTAGGACGTCAAGTTCTACGTCCGGCCGAGAAATCTCATCTGTCAGGCTGGCATTAATATATATTCTTTCTTTCTTTCTTTCTTTCTTTCTTTCTTTCACAAAAAGATTTTCAAACAATATAGATGAAAAGAAAAAAAAAAAAAAAAAGAAAAAAAAGAGGATTTGACGATGGTAGAAAAAAAAAAATGTTTTATCCTCGTTTGGTTTTTCAGCGAATTTTGTTTACCAATTCCGTTCTACGATGCTTTTGAACGGGGAACGTACATTTTTTTGCTATTAATGTTTTTAAAAACTTTCTTTATACTGTTTTGGTTCTCTTTCTTCAGTCAATAAATATGTTCTTTTCTTTTCCTAAGTCAAATATTTTATTCGCCTCTGGAGAATGTTTAGATCGCAAAGAAACGAAGAAGATAAAACACTCGATGAACAAAGCATAAAAAAGTTTAAATTACAAATAATAAAGAAAATGATAAAATAAACGCAACAAGCATAGAAAAACTCGATCGAAATAACAGAATAAATTCAAACATCAGGAAAGAAGCAAAAAGAAGGACTGGCTAAGGGGAAACGAAACGTAACAGAAAAAAAATCGAATGCCTAATTTCAGGTAACGATTTTCTTGAAACATTATGTACGCTCTATGAAATTTTTTCGGTGAATGGAGTTTAGAATGCACGAGAGACTGGTGCATTTCCATGGAATTTCAATTGGGTATTCATTCGTTCATTATCATATATATATATATATATATATATATATATATATATATATATATATATATATATAAGTTTGTTGTATGTATTTGTAGGTGGGCGTGTGAATTAAGATATCATAAGCTATACATGTTTATTATAAAAACATGCAACAAAGTAGAAACACATTTGTATATATATTTGAATTTAACAGTAATATATGTATGTATGTATGTATGTATGTAAGTATGTATATGTTTGTATGTATGTATGTAAGTATGTTTGAGCTCGCCCACACTAATACATCCACGTACATACCACAAACACATACATGCATATTATGAAATGGACTTAATATATTGTCTTTTTATACGCTATTTTTATAGCTGCAACTATTTATGTAAATGTTCTGAATGTATATAAAATTAGTATATGTGGAAGTATATATCTGTATACATACATAAATACATACATGCATACATACGTACACATAGAATAATAATAATGATAATAGCGTCGGGTAGTTAGCCAATCCTTAGTTCAGATGCTCGCTCAGGCACATTTGTGTTTGTTCAACATCCACAGAGCCCACTTGTGGTTTACAGTTTCTGTTACAGTTTCTGACCAATTTAACCAACGCCAGCACACTCAAACACTCGGTCACAATGACTTGTGACTATCGAAGGTCTACCCAATTTCACTCACAAGGCTTGAGTGAATCTGTAGTATGGTTTTCAGTAAATTATCAGTATGTATATATTATTATTATTATATATAGATGTATATGTCTGTATACTTACATACATATAATAATAATGAGGTACCGTCCAGACCGATAAAATCAGGAACCATCATTCGTGGTGAGATTCGAATCCGGCTCATATATTCACAAAGCGAACGTTCTAACCACTCATCTATCTATCTATCTATCTATCTATCTATCTATCTATCTATCTATCTATCTATCTATCTATCTATCTGTATATATATATATATATATATATATATATATATATATATATATATACACGAAATATTTTATTCTCTCGAATATCTTACACACAGACACAAAAATTATTTCCATGCATCTATCTATCCACACACACACACACACACACACACACACATATATATATATATATATATACATAAACACATACAGATATATATACAAACATTTAAATATAGCCATTATTCCTATATCTTCAAGTTCATATACAGTGTGTGATGCGAAAATTGTCGCCATTCTATATTCTTAGATTCGCGTATGCGCTTTGTTTTTGATTTTGTCGACTACGCAGTATATTAGGGTCAGTTGGTAACTGTCCGTGAGAAAAAAAGCACCATGAAGCTATTAACTCCACCAAATATTTTGGAAGCGGCATGATGTATCACTTGGCATTCGCGTAGGAAGTTCCAATACGAACGTTTCAGATTGTTTGGTTGTCAATCGGAGGACAGTGTAGAGGATTCGAAAAGAGTTGGATGAGTCTAATGGTGATTACGAAGGTACGCCACCTTGGAAAATTCACTCTCATCTTTCTAATAAGAAAAAACTCCCAAATGTTTTGGTGAGAACATAATCTACACAGAGGCTTACATCAAGTGCCTTTAGGAGGTAGTGCTGCATGGGTCACGAGGATGGCAACAGGACGCTGCACCGTGGCACATAAGCAGGAGAACACAGTCATGGCTGCCAGGCAATTTCTGCGATCACATTACAACTTACATCTGGCCTAACTGAACCCTTCATGATTATTATGTGTGGGGTGCAGTTGAGCGAGAGACCAACAAAATTATTTACAAAACCAAATGTGAACTGAAAATGTCCAAACTGTAAAAAAATCACTTAGCAGACCCTAAAGAGTGTAACGTGTAGGAAAAGGAAATAATGATAATAAAATACACGCAAAACATCTTGTTCCAAGAAACCAGAAAACAGGTCGAAACTAATTCACCTCCAACATCTTATGCAAATATTGGTAAAACATCAAATCATCAAAATGACATCCAAGAGAACAATGCAATAAGAAGCCAAGACCTTACAATTCTAATAAATGAATTATCTTTCAAGAAATAGTACCCTCTAAACATTCACAAGAGAATCAAAAGGTGCATAAAAAATATCACATCCCAGTACATCATTAAAGAGCCAAGAGAAATGGACATAGATGAACAAAACTCTATCCCATCTCAAACAAGGGAACAGTCATCATCCAAAAATTGTCAAAATAATCTAATGAAAAACAAATGAAACAAGATCAAACAAACAAGCAGAAACAAAAGACCTTCAAAGAACAAAACATGACAAGAAACAAAATGCTAACAGACCTGAGAGCATAGAAATTATGGACTCTTCACTAAACAATAAACTGGACAAACAAAAACTCATAACAACCTGATGCAAAAAATTATTCAGTGGAATTGTCAAGGCCTAAATTCAAACATAAATGAACTACTACTAATAATGAATCAACTTCCCACTGTCATTTGCCTTCAAGAAACTTTCCTAGAACCTAATGATAAAATAAAAATCTATGCTTAATATAAATACATACATGACATTCAACAGAGGGCATCAGGAGGTGTATTGATCCTAATCAGAAATGACATCCCACAAAGTAAAATACTTCTAGAAAGTAATCTACAAGCACTTGCTGCAAAAACTACCTTTCATAGAACCATCAACATCTTCTCTATATACATCCCACTGCATGATCCTATAAAAGAAACTGATCTAAATAAACTAACAACTACTGAAACCATTCATATTATTAGGTGACTTTAACAGTCACAATGTTATATGGGGATCCAAGAACTCAGACAAAAAAGGGAAAATCCTGGAAAATGTAATTAACAACTTATGTTTACTAAATGATAAGTCTTATATCTACATTCTGCATCAGGTACATACTCAGCTATTGCCCTATCATTGTGTGACCCCCTCTATTTTTATGGATTACAATTGGCAGGTACTGACAATTCATGCAGCAGTGATCACTACCCACTTATACTGAAGAGTACAGAACCAATTGAAAGCCATCTCCATTGATGGAAACTAAACAAAGCGTATTGGAGGGAATATAAAAACCAATACTGTCAAAAACTTACCAACAAAGATGACAAAAAAAAAATCTATTGAATATTTATCGGAAATATTAATAGCAATTGTGAGGAAATGTATATCAAAATGCAGTGAATCAAATAAACATCAAAGACTATGGTTTGACAAAGATTATGTAGAGCAGCACTATGAAAATTTAATACTCAACCTACAACCCATAATTTAAATCTATTCAAACAAAAAAGAGAGCAATAGCATGTAGAGTCATCAAAGAAGATAAAAGAAGATCATGTAGAGACTTCATAAATAAACTCCAATATGAAATCCCAAAATAACAAAATCTGGCAAAAATCTATTTCCTCCTTTAAATTACCTTTCCCAAAATAATATAAAAATAAGAAGAAAATGTATATAGCAAATCTACTTGCAAAAACCTTTAAAAAATTCCTCTAGCAAAAATTACAAACAGCAATTCCAAAATGTTTGGTATGATGCAGAAAAAAAAATATAAGCTGAATATGAACTCAAACAACAAAGATTACAACCATGTTTTTACTCTGAATGAACTTATAGATGCCATAAGTGAATCACACAGTAGAGCTATTGGCCCAGATGAAATTCATTATTTCTTAAACAACTCCCTACAAAATCCATAAAATATCTGTTAAACATCTTTAATGAGATAGGATTTAAGGAAAATTATCAAATAGCTGGAAACAAGCTATTGTGATCTCTATACCAAAACCAGATAGACAAATCAGACCCCCAAAACTTTTGAGACATAACATTAACAAGTTGCATATGCAAAACCCTAGAAAAAATAGTAAATAAAAGATTGAACTAATGGTTTCATTACCAATCTCCAGAGGGGATTCCGAAATAAAAGAGGCACCATAGACAACATAGTCCTTTTAGAAACTTTCATTAGAGAGACTTTTATTAAAAAAAAAACACACACACACACACAACATGGGACCATGTCGGCGAGCTGACGGCTCGTCTCGCTCCCGAACAGCTTGTGTCCATTGATCGCGCATACGCGTGTGACAATGTGTCGCCCCCGTATTCCGGGATGAAACGGATGGTGTTTCTGACGCTGATGGCCACGGCTCGAATGGTGATTTGGACGACGCGAAAGGAGGAAGTCTTGCGAGGCAATCGTCTTTCTCATTCGGATCTGATTCGATTCTTTGAGCATCAGCTCAAGATGAAGATTAGATCGGATAGAAAACGATTGCATTCGACAGTCTTTAGCGAAAGGTGGGTAAAAGAAGCGAGCTTGCTTCGTGTGAACGGGGCTAGCCTTGATTTTCTCTTCTAGGTCAACCTATTGCACATCGGGGTGTCTTCCTGTGGAACCCTCCCCTTGGTTAGGTTAGACAAGCTTCAGTGTACCTAGTTAATGTGAGTAAGTGTTGTTCCTGGCCTGCATCCCGGCCGTTCTTTGGTTATGATCCAAGTCGAGATTCCCATCCTCCCCAGTTTGTTTTGACCCCCGCCCCATTTTCATCTCGACTGGGTCAGTTTTATATTTTCCCATTCCAGCCTAATATTTTATACTTTTTCCCACTCCATTAGCGAGAGCGTCTCTTGATTTTGTCCCCTGGGCAGAATACAGCGGCCTCTCTGTTTTATGGGTTGGACGGTCCCTACTAACATCAATTATGTTTAGTTTGTATTTGTGTTTATTTTAAATTTATTATTGGGTTCATTTCCCTCCCCTCTCATTTTATCATTATTAGAATTGTATATATATATATCATCATTAGAATTTTCATGGTATGGGGCGCGATTTTGGTAGGTCTCCCTTGAGAGCACGTGGTATTATGGTGGTTGAAGGATTGTTTGGTGATGGACGAGTTCTTTTGGTGAATGTGTAAAATGTAATGTACGAATGGGTCGCGAATCTGATTAGCTAGGTATAAGATAGTTAGTGTTGACCAGCCTCTACCCCTCCCCTTTATTGGCCTTGTGCCACAATTTGTACTTTTTGTTCAAATAAATACCAGTCTTGTTTTATGGGTTGGATGGTCCCTACTAACATCAATTATGTTTAGTTTGTATTTGTGTTTATTTTAAGTTTATTATTGGGTTCATTTCCCTCCCCTCTCATTTTATCATTATTAGAATTGTATATATATATATCATCGTTAGAATTTTCATGGTATGGGGCGCGATTTTGGTAGGTCTCCCTTGAGAGCACGTGGTATTATGGTGGTTGAAGGATTGTTTGGTGATGGACGAGTTCTTTTGGTGAATGTGTAAAATGTAATGTACGAATGGGTCGCGAATCTGATTAGCTAGGTATAAGATAGTTAGTGTTGACCAGCCTCTACCCCTCCACTTTATTGGCCTCGTGCCACAATTTGTACTTTTTGTAGGAATAAATACCAGTCTTGTTCTTATGTCCATCGTCTTTGTCATGTTGAATTGATAATGTTAATTATATTTTATGAATATGTCCTGAAGATGGTTTATTAGACCGAAACGTCCGACGTTGACATTATATTAACATTAAAACAGCATAATTGCATATAAGGATTTTTGTTTGTTTTTTCCGTATATTTTTCTTCATACTGTCGGATCTATATCCATATATTTGCTTACATATATGTGTGTGTGCGTGCACGCGCGTGTGTGTATATACCTTTAAGCCAAGACATATATAATATTTGTATATACTTTCTGTAAATATGAATTTGAATCTATACATACCTATATAAATGAAACCTGTTAATGAGTATGTATATGTGGCTACCAAATTATTTTTTTTTTATCAACGCTCCCATAAGCATAATTATTCAAACTTAAATATAATTTTCACCTGCGTGTGTATATAGATAGATAGATAGATATATTTCAGAATGTGTGCGCGTGCATCAATTTCCGTCAGGTAGCCATACCGTTATGGCCCAAGTGCGTTCTGTTTCCTTAACACTGAGCAAATTTATCAATACACATCGTATCTTAAACGAAAAATATTTTCACTTATACTTTGTCAACTGACGGAGGAGCGAATGGACGAGGGAACGCTTAGGCAATCCATACTCCAATAATTAGCATTGAGGCAAAAATAGGGATAAATTGAGTTGCTACACAGATGGTAGCAAGAACAGAATTTAACACATGCTACCATGTTAGGGTTATAACTTTTGTGTTAATTCTAGTAATACCTAGAGAAAGCGATATACACTACACAGTACATGAAATGCAGACCTCACAATTTTCATCATTAATAACATGGTGTTGTTACGGTGTTTTCAAGAATCATTTCTTGTAGAGAACACATTCTACCCCTCCATCCATGTAACAAAATATGAATGACATTTTGAATAGTCAAATATAAGCCACTCTTTCTCACTGTCTATTCAGCTTTAGAGAGAGTAGCGAAGCAAAATTTACAGTAAAACTAAAACTTCCCGTCAAAGACGAAAGCAAATAATGTAAAAACAAAAAGCAGAACTTATCTGCACAAATTATTCCAGCACAAAATCGAAATTATACAGGCAGAACGAAGAATCTATTTTTAGTTATTAATGCAGACTCATTTTATTAATACAGACCTTTCATAGACAATAACCGAACAGAAGAATAAACGGAAAACAATTTCAAACTTGCTTTATGTGCAAATTGACCAGAAGGCCACCCCTAACACTCTTGGTGTGTTCTTGCGCACTGTGTACAGGGTAGAGCTAGGGTCAAGAAGGAGCGAAACCGGGAGTTCATTAATGCCCTGTTGTGAAATTACAAAGGATCTAACCACATCCATCTATAAAATAGCTAAAGGTGTAGCTTAAAATCATCACAATAGCTATTCAGGGTGGCTTTAAGTCATACATAAGGATGCTAAGACACTTCCTTAGGGAGTTCATGAAGACGAAGGTGTTTGAACGATGCAAAAAGTTATAAGGTGTCACAAATATCATGAATCCATTTTTAATTTTCTCTGATGCAAAAATCTTCACAGTGGATGTTGTACATAGCGCAGTCAATGGAATTTCAAGAACAAACATCCAGCGCACGCTGTAGCCTTCGGTGTCGTGGTCACTGACAGGAAAATGAAAAGGTGTGTGCTACTAGATTATGATTTACCGTTTTGCCATGGCTCAAGGTTAACTACAAAGTGGGCAATTATGTATGGATTAGTTCGGTACTCACAGACAATAAGGCACAAACATTCTTCAAACTAGCTTATGGATTTTCACCCTCATGGACTTGGACCCGATAGATAACGCAGTTTTGGGTGGGTGGGGATTAGATTATGCCACCGACAGGACCTCTCATCCCAACATCTATTAACTGCTATTAAGGATTTGGGCTAGAGTCAACACGTTAAAATACATCGAAGTTGAGAGTTGCGCATCTTTTCGAGGTCATGTTGAGGCAGTAATTGAAAATAACGGAAGCCACATTGAATAAATTACTCATTTTTAATATTAATATAATTTTGTATTAACAGATATATTCATGCATAATAAACTAGTTTTGACGACAACAGCTTATTGCAAATTTTGCTTTCCATTATCTATCTATCTATCTATCTATCTATCTATCTATCTATCTATCTATCTATCTATCTATCTAGTTTTCTGCACTTTTGTATTGATCAATTTGTTAGTACCTCGAATCTATTCATTTCTCATAGCTTATAAATCCGACAAAATAAGAAGCTTACCGTTTTTATCCATGCTCGAAATGCGGCTTTTCTTTTATTCTTTCTCTATTCATCTCCAAACTCCTTTTGCTTTTCGTCCTATTCTTTTAATTCCTATTTCTCTCGTTTCACTTCATTTCCTCCTTTTTTCAGCTTTTCAATTTTCGTCTCTATGCCACTTTCTTTTCGTTCCACCTTCTGCATGAGAGGAAACAATATAAGATCGACACGAATTCAGCTTTCTTCTTTTTTTATCTCTTCTTCATACGCACAAGAAACGGATTTATTTTTTCTGCCTAGGAATTTCGAGCTGCAAGGGAATCCCAGTCGTTTACTGTGCCGGCCACCCCTCCACAATTACCTCATGTTCTTTATCTATATCCCTGTTCTATATTTTCGATTTTCACAATCCTGGAATACTTTTTATCTATTTTTTTTTTTTACACTATTTCGCCTCGGATTGGCATTCCGGCTTTCCCCGCATGTTTTTCACAAACCCCTCGAGATTTTCTTGATATGCAGATGAATGTGGATAGCATTATTATGATTTAATTTTTCTTACCTTATTTATAGATGTAGTGATAATCTGTCAAACTTTATCCCATTTTTGCAGGAACAGTGTTCGATTTTGAAAATAAGGTAAGAAGTAAGGATGTAAGTAGAAAGAAAGGTAGTTGGAGACAGTTATTGCGAAGAGAAATATTTTTCAAATCTATAAAACAAACATGGGAGAATATTACTCTTATGTTGTTGATTTCTGTAAGTAATTCATCGTGTGTTAATTCATATTGAATATATGTACTTTTAATCAATTTGCATGTTCAATCGATTTCTATCTCGTAGTATTTGTATAGGAATGCATGTAGATGTTTACAAAATTCTATTGGGTAAGGCATAGGATATCAGGGGTAGGATCTAGGATGAAAATAGAAATTAGTACAGAAATAATGGTCCACGCGACTAATTTGAATATTTTTCAAACACACACACATATATTCTTACTAGCTTGTCAACCATTGATTCATATCAGGTAAATATCTATCTATCTATCTATCTATCTATCTATCTATCTATCTATCTATCTATCTATCTATCTATCTATCTATTAGATTGATTGACGTGTCGTGTATTTCTGTGCTGAACTGCTATATTCTGTTAATTTGGTTTTTGATGAATTTCGAAATTCTTCTTCCGTATCTTCCATATCATTATTAAAATAAATATTTTCCTCCAGTTATCATTAAACATTTTATAAATTTTAATTGTATTCCTTAAACAAAATAAGAGAGTAATTCGTAAAAGTAATGACAAACTTAATCATTTGCTTCCTTTTTGATTTCTATTCTTTCATGCTGATTATTTTGCTGCTCTTGTCAGCCATCTTGTCTTTACAAGTAGTTGAAGAGTGTCATTACAAAAAGAACACAGACATCTTATCTGCCTTTAATTAGAAAATATATTTCGAACGTTGACTGAACAAGGATTCAATTAGTGGAAGTAAAGCACGGAGATACACGCAGGAAACGTTTTTGATTAAAAATATTTCATTTGATATATGCGCATCATTAAGGCTTTTAGGAATCGTAATAGAACTTTTCCAGAGATTGTTTTATGGCGCACAAATAATATTTAGACATATTCAAAACTAATCATGAATTAAAATGACCTTTTCCATTTCCTTTCAGCACATATGCGTGTGTGTATGCTTACCATACATCCCAGTTTTAGAGGTCTGTCTCGATGATATATGCTATTAGTATACGGTTACTTGTGTTACTACGAAAGCTGAAGTGGTTTTGTGTTATAAAAACGCCTTATTATATAGGAAATTTACATTATGAAATCATGTGAACAACACATCGTACACTTCATCCAAATATGGTCTTTGATTATAGAACATCTATATAAAGCAACCGGCAAACATTCCCATGAAGGAAATTATATTTTGCGCATAGCATTAATAGAGAAATTCTTTCATTTCCTGTTCAAACTCTCAGCGTTTCGGCGTGTAGGGAGAGGATACACCGGATACTATTCTGTTGAAAGTGGTCAGGCAATTTGAAATAAAGAAACCTCGTCTCCAATTTAACTTCTCTTTCTCCATTCTCCCAGTAATGCAACGGCTCATATAAACCACAGGACATGTAGTTGTGTTGGTTTTCTACTATTGCCAGAAGCTTACTGGTCGCTGGACACCTTTACACTAAATCGTACGTCCAGGTCGTGAGAAGAAATGATGCTATCAAAACTCATTTTACTACAATAACAACGAACCTGGAAATATGGCGGAATTATTCACGTATGTATCGGACTTCAGGATTAGCGTATCCGTGCACTGTGCTTCAAAGAAAAATGTTGCTCACTGGTATTTCTGTCTAAAATCAAAGTGAAATTACCCTAGCTCTGGGCCAAGACCTAGATAGATTATTGGTTCTTCTTCGTTAGTCGAAATTCTATCTTTGAGTGGGACATGCACGATGTTCTTAGCTTTGGATAGTCCATAGCATAAAACGAAGCAATCCAGACCCTGGATTCCAACCGGGTGATAGCACCTTCTCCATTGCACCAAACAGTGATGGTAGAATATCATTATTATTATTATTATTATTATTATTATTATTATTATTATTATTATTTACTGATAGTACACTCAATACAAGGCTCAAGTGCCACACATGGTAGAGTGTTAATGAGTGATATTATAAAGGAGGGAGAAGAGAAATAAGAGAATATTATGCGGGCATGTAGGATAGATATCGGTTGGCCTTGGACTTAAAGAGACCAAGATTGTAGTTTTCAGGTAAAGCATTCTCTCGGGAGTTTGTTCCACAAAGTGACATTTCTGGTGAAGAAACTGTTTAAGTAGAACTTACTTTTTATCAAAGGAATGTGAAGGGAATGGAGATGGTATACCGTCCCCATTATGCCCTCGCCTGTGAAGGGCCGAGCTGAAGAGAACAAGAAATGTAACACGTGGGGATGTCTTCCATAGTAATAGGGATAAGTTAGTGAAAGGCTGTCAACATTTAGTCTGTTGGATTTTTCTTGATTATTTCCCTATTCTACTCCTTTATCTTTCTTTTGCCATTCATTTCCTTTTCACCTTTTCTGTCTTCTTCCTTGAAAAGTTTTCAGTAATGATATATCCCGTGAAGCACAAATAAACGAATCAGATAAGCGTGACAAGCTTATTATCCTCAACATCAGTTTCAATTTCCCTAGATTGGTAAAGGTAAAACTAAAATCGGACAGATATATAATATAGATGACAGATACACTGAAATAATTAGGCATAAATGGACTAAGATGGATATGATAAACTTAAAATGATAGATTATATATATATATATATATATATATATATATATATATATATATATATATATATATATATATATATGTGTGTATGAAGAAATATAGTCTTAAGACATGTTATATTTATGGGATAAAGTGCTCAATATCAGAGATAGAGCGTGTATAAATATAAAAGTGAACATAAGTGTTGACTTCTATGTTCACTTATATATATATATATATATATATATATATATATATATATATATATATATATATATGCTACAAATATAGTTTTAAAGTATGCTATACTTAAGTGCTCGATATCAGAGATAGATCGCATGTAAATATAAAAGTGGACACTGATATCACCAAGCGGTGACAGTTTATTTGTCATGCTTCAACGTAATTCGATTGCGCTGAAAAATGAAACATACTGTGGCTGCTTGATGTTGACCTTAGTGTCCACGTTTACACACGTACAAAACACACACACTCACTCTCTTACACGCACACACACACACATATATATATTATGGGGGAGGTGTATAAAAGTTAGAAATATAATTGAAACTCATTTATTTTATCATCTAAAGAAAAAGAACAAAGTTTTTAAAGTAAATTTTACCTATATTTAATACTTGGTGTGGCCTCATTTTGTTTTTATAACTGTCTTTATGCGCTTTTGCATATTGGAGACCAAAACTTAGCATACGTTTTTGCCTCAATTTTCTGCCATTCTTCATGGAGTTTGGCTTCTTATTCGCATTTTGAAGAATATTTGTGCACCGTCACTCTTGTACCTAAGCAGTACAGATGTTCAATGGGATTCAGGTCAGAGGATTGAGGAGATCACTTCATTCACCTTACTTCTTTCTTTTAAAACCAACCTATTTTCCTGTTGAGGCAATAGTTTGAGCATTATAAACAACTCTTTGACGAACATAAACAACTCCAGCAGTTCCAAAATCTGATAAAAAAAAAAAATAGGGATAATTTTCTATTCAATAAAATACAATATTAATAGTCGTAATAAAATCAGTTATACTCAATAAATTAGTTTCATCTAATAAAGGAACTTCAAAGTTGCTTTCATTAGACCAGACAACTTTGGCCCAATCCTCCTCCGCCCAATTTTCATGCTCTTTTGCAAAAGAAAGTCTCTTTTTCTTATTAACCACAGACAGGAATTGTGTTTTTTTTAGCTACACATACTTTGAGCCCAGTTTCTATTAACGTTCATTTCACTGTGCGAGTCGATTTGTTGCCTCTTGAAATTCAGAAGTCACATTAGAAGAGTTTTTTCTATCACCTAGAGATACTCTCTTTAACAGTCTGTCTTCCCATGAGTTTGTACATCTTTTCCAGCCTTGTCCATTACAATGTTTGAAAGAATTGGTTTCGTTATATCATTTAATGTTTGTACATTATTTCTTGAGCATTTCGCTTTCCTTACAGTTTTAACTTTGGATAACCCTTCTTTGAACAATGCATTTATTTCAGCCCTTTTAGTTTCAGGAATAGCTTTCTTCGTAGACATTTTTAACAAAGAAGAATCACTTATAACTTGGCACTAAACTTGTTACTAAAATAGAAAAGATTTAGCACTACACATTAAATTTCAAATAAATGATTTTGCCACTTATGGCAAATAAGTAAAAACAAACACAAATCATTATTGGTTCCCATGCCAGTGAAACATAAATTCAAGAATGCTTATTATAGTGTTTCTACCTAAAATATGTACGAGTTTCAACCATATTTCTAACTTTTTACACCTGCTCCATAATTTTGTCCATGGGTGAACAGAATCAAACTCTATTCTGAAGTGTGGTTACATCTCTATAACTTCGAAACTTTGAAGTAGACATGAGTTAAGTGAAAAAAAACTATATATATATGCACACACATATATACACACACATATTCTATTCCATATATATATTCTATTCCTGAAAATTTTTGAAGATAACTGTTTTTGAATTAGGTTTTCATTTTTTTGTTTTTAAACAGTGGAAATTACGTTTATATCATGAAGATCTCAACGAGAGGATATACATTCTTACAAATGAGATGGTGGTTTCTCTTACAAAGGAAGACGCATATTTAAACTCTGTCCGAGAACATCTCTTTATTAAATCTTTCGAAATCACAGGCCAGTTGATGTAATTCACACTGTTTTAAAAAAAAGTGTGTCAAACATGGGCATCTCCAAAATAACGTTTGGAGTAGTAGGAAATAATATAAGATAAAAAGTCCGTTGATTCCTTATAAACACACACGAATTCATGACACTGTGAGTTGATACCTTGCTAAGTATTTGTAAACGGTAGGCATCTAGTTTTCTTAGACTATCTTAGCTTAGTTTGACACAATCCAAAAGAGTAATACACTTATTAGCCGAAGCTTAAAAAAGGTGATGGGCTACGAATGAAATGATAGGTCACAATGAATAAGTGACTATATTTTAGATTATCTATTAAGCTTAGCAAAGCTACAATTGTAGAGCATTCAATGAAGATCGATGTCATTACTCAGTTTTAATGATCTATGTGATCAGCTTCGCCGTTAATCCACAGTAGTTGCTTATGTGACACACTTTTTAAATGCATATAACGGATTATCTGTTTATCTCTTTCTTGTGTGCTCGTATTTTATCCATTTTTTTTCTATCGTAACTCTATTTTCTCTCCTCTTTTCTCGACCCCCCGCACACTTTTTCATTTTCAAGGACATTACGATTTCCTCTTTATGACAGGAAAAAGTTGCCAATGTCAACATTTTTGTGCCAAGCGCGTGTATATTTGCTAACAGTTTTCCAACATATGACGCCAAATCTATCTGGCAGCCATTTCTTTCCTTCCATTCTTATTTCTATTAACCTCGGCCCATCTATTGCCCACAGATACAATGATCAACCCAACTGATGTAATGTGACAAATAAGAACCTGAGGCGCTTTGCACCTGTGACTCAGGTAAAGCTGATCGGCCAATAAGAAATCTTAGCGTGCCAACAGTAAAAACAAGGTTTAGCAGGGTCAGGTCTTGCTAAGTAATGACCTATGACGAACCAATTAACATTGTCAGCTCGAGGCAATGTAGAAGGACATTGTCGTTTCGGCTTGAACCCGACGAAAAATCTTTGATCTTCCTATTTTTGTCTTCCAAAATCTCTGAACTGGAAAGGAAATGTGCTATATCAGCCATCGGGGCTTTTTTTGTAAGTCCTATAAAAAGATAAAGTCGAATATTTTGCATTTTCTAAAGAGAAAAAAAAACAAAACATTTTAATTTTCTTTTACTCACTAACTCGAATTTCAGTTCTTGATGCTACTCAACTTTGAGCAACAATTTGATATTGGAAAATGAAAACATTTCATTCATTAAAACCGTCAGTCTTGCATATCATTTTAGTTAGGTTCCAAATTGGACAGATTTTCGCAGCTGGGGTGAAAAAGAACTCAAAACGTTGGCGATCATGGCTTTTCACACCTTTCTATCCTTTTTTGTTTTTAGCAATGTTTACTTTTTTTTTTACCATCCCTCCCACTTCCTATTCTGATACCAATTTACAAAAGTCCGTTAGGTTTGTATTGTTTTGTGAGTGTTAAATTTTTTAAACCTTCTTTCGTTATTATGTATCTGAGAATATTCAACAGTCCCTTTCTGATTCTAAGTTTAAGTGATCATTTTGTTTCCATTTCCCTTTAAAATTCCTCGTTGCTTTTGCATTCTTTACATGGTATTCTCAGCATCCTTCCGGAGAACAACGTTTTCAGTTTCATCAGATCTTTTCTTCTTCTGTGCGGAGTTTGTCTAACATTCTCTGTTATATAAGAGAATTGATATTACATAGCATTTAAGCACTCTTTTCTTTGTTTCTAACTAAATTTTCATGTTTTTTTTTTTGCATTGCTTATGTTTTGAAAGGCATATTTGGAATTTCCAATGTGCATTCGGATTTCGGTGTCGCATTTTTCATTTCGCATTTTCCAATCTTTGTTAAAACACTTTCCAAATATTTCATTTTCTGTATTTGTTTGATTTTGATCTCCAATTTGTAGTTCGTATCTTTTGCTGACAACGATACATTCTGTCTTCGCGAAATTGATGGTTAGTTCTCTCTTCTCATTTTCCATTACTACTTTCTCTATGAGGCCGTTTAGTATTCCCTTCTACGTCTGCTATCAACACTGTGTCAACTTTTATGATGTTGAGATAGACTAAAACTATACTCTAACCCTAACACTAACACTACCTGACAAGGAGTTAATCCCAGTGAACCTCCCTCTTCACGATGATAGTGGAGTGTTTTCCCCTTGCCTTATCCACGGTGTTTATATTGTTTGACTGTAGTTAGCTTCAAGAATCCTTTTACCCTTTGATGAGTCTTATTTTTCGTTCTATTTGTTTGCTAACCCTCTTCCTTGTAGCCAAAAAAGTGGAGTGTGCGACCATGTTTAATTGCCAATCATCCGACAAAATGGTTTCAGTAGTTATTCTTTAATAAGTCTTTTAAGGAAATGTCTCTTACCTTGACTCCAGTGAATAGCAAAATGGGAAATAATAAAATTAACAACTCAATAGTTCGGCCTTTTATTGAAAAAGTGAAGCCAGCAGAGACAAAATGGCGTTAGTGCGATTTGAAATAATATAAATTAGTCATCTAGAGCATAGCTTAATGAAGCTTTTTTTTCTAGTTACACCAGAATTGATATGTTTATTGACTAGACTCTCAATCAGATTTAGAGTCAGGAGTTAGGGTTTATATTTTGTTTTGTAGCGGAGAAACATTTTGGGAAGTAAAAGTAAATTCAACTGAAAATTCATTTTCTTGCCAGACGTTGTCTTTTGACGCAGACAAAGGAAAAAGACCATCAGCGTCTTGAAAAATTAAATTATGCTCTCCAAACAAGGAAATTATTTTTTTGAGTTACGGGATGGAAAGATAGTTGTCAGTACAGTTAAACGAAATCGACTAACCGAACCAGAATTTCAGCTGAGGTTATTCATGTTGAAATTCTTTTCATGATATTGGGAATTTCGGCCTGAATCCACATCTCCCTGTATTCTATCCCATTGCTAGATATATTGAGGAAATTTTTAGTGTATAGAACCTCAAAATAGTTGACGAAGAAATTAGGCGAAAGAACACTTGTGTAAATCGTTCTTGCATAAATATAAAAAAAAACAACCAAAACTCTGCTACCTTCACTTCTAAACTTGACAGGGATTGGAAACGTAAGTGGAATATGTAGTTGGTGGGAAAGTAGACAAAACTTTATTAGCAATTAGTTTATTTGATCTATTTAATAAGGATTTTGTCTTGGGAGCAACTGGTGCATGCGAGTTGGCATGTTATGCTATCTTTGGTGAAAAATCTGGAAGGCAGAATGGCTACCAAACAACTGTTTGCCAGCTGGATGTATATTTTTGTAGATGACAGATCATGTTTGCGGCGTTTTAGATCGCTTGTCGGAATTAAGTGTATAGGTTTGTTAGTTGCGTGTAGAAAATGCTTTTTTCTATCTCATCTTTTGATTGGTCAACACGAAACTCCATTTTAATCTACTTATACATAAAAAATGCATAGATAAAAAAATAATGACATTTATATTGTACAAAGGTTAGCTTAGAAGAGAGACACAAAGGTGGCGTATCTCGTAAAATTTGAAATAGTGACACGAATACATTTTGCTTGTTTGATTTGCTTTTTACGGCTTATCAACCATTTGTATGTTATTTAAAGCTGAGAACTTATTTTGAATTGTAAGAATAAATTTATTCTTTTGCGTGTAACTATTGCATTAACATTTTTCTTTCAAATAATAATGATTTTTCCAGATACAAGTCCTATTATTTAAACCAAAGCTGGGGGAATGGATTCATAGCTTTCTCAATGGTATTTGTCCGTAAATGAAGCACGAATGAATGAAAATCTTTTGTCTCATAACGTGATGACATAATTTATCTCACGCTCTTTTTCTCTCTTTATCACTATGCGCCACGTACCTTTAAGACGTGGAGATAATAAATTTCCACAATATTCTAAATCTTACTTTCTACTTTACAAGGCATCTCGCTATTTTTCTTCTGACTTTTTTGCCTTCGATTCACTCTGTGAGCTTTGAATTCTTGATGTTTTCTTTCCACATTTTATGTCTCTAAAATTTCATAAAATTATTAGCAGTACTTTCTGTTTATTTTGCTGACAATCCTGCATTGTCTTCTTACAGTCAATGATTAATCCAAATATGCTTTTATTGACTACTTTGTGTAATAGCTACTTGACATTTTCTCCTGAATATGCCATCAACACAATTGGCAAATATACTTTTTGATCTTTATACAGATATTTTCTCTTTCTGGAAATAAAAGAACATCAAATGACGAAATTGTATCACATTTAACGTAAAAACATTTAAAAATTCACAAAGAGCACGTGAATCGTACAGAAAGAAACATTGACATACCATCTTTGAGAACACAGACACACACACACACACACACACACACACACACACACATATATATATATATATATATATATATATATTGTGTATTTGGGCAGCAATCCTTCTTTCATGCAAGCTTCATTAAATATGACAGAGAAGATGCTTTGATTAAGTTTTTTGTATAATTTCTCATATGAGCTTCTATTTTTTTCTTTTCAGTAGATAAATTATACAAAAACAGTTCAATGAAAATGGCTAAATGTATAGCCGAAATCGATTGGAAAAATAAAGCATTTGGACAGTTTTTGTACAATTTACTTACTGAAAAGAAAAAAAAAATAAGAAGATGTGAGAAATTATATAAAGATGTTTGTTATATTTAATGAAGCTTGCGTGTATATATATATATATATATATATATATATATATATATATATATATATAGTATAAATACAAATAAAAAAATTGACACTTAGTTGATTGATGTTATATTCAGCACATTAAAATTCCTCGTTGCTTTTGCATTCTTTACATGGTATTCTCAGCATCCTTCAGGAGAACAACGTTTTCAGTTTCATCAGATCTTCTCTTCTTCTGTCCAGAGTTTTGAAAACAAAGGTTTGTGTAATTGCTCAGTTCACTCGTCAGAAGATATCAGCAATGTCCGTCAATTTTCTCGTTTTCGTTATTTTTATACTAAAAAAAATTCATGCGCATTTTATTCGTTTATGTTGCGTGTGTGTGTATCCCTGTATGTGTGCGTTTGTACACACGCACAAACACACACACATACACACACACACACACACACACACACACACATATATATATATATATATATATATATATATATATATATATATATATATATATATATATATCTTTATTCAATAAATTTCGCTCAACAAAAAAATCACGTGTTCAAATGCTACCTATTGAAAAACACTACGAATTTTTATTCCCACTCAATATATATATAAACAAAGAATTTATTTACAGTATAAGCTTTAAAGACTTTCATCATGTATATATTGCACAGAACGATTTCTCGTTGGCCCCCGTCCATCCAGAATGTACTAACAAATTCCAACCAGTTTCTTAAGTTCAAATTAATATGAGATTAAGACTTTCTAAAATTTTTTTAATAACCAAACATCTAAGCAAAAATAACAGCAGATAAAAACTAAGGAAGATGAGAGCGAGACTAGAGAAGATCCAATTTCTTTACTTTTTTCCAATATTGGTGCAAGCTTTAATCGAACCATCATAAAGAAAAAGATAGTTTCTGTTTCTATACCACTGATTAATAGGTGTACACTGTTATGATCAATTTGTCAGCAGCCATTGCAATTCACTCAGTTGAGATGATTGATTTTCTCTACTCGTCATAACCACATGAAATAAGTTCGCCAAAGCATTAGTTCGTATCAGCGAATTTTGCACCAACAACTATCGTAGACTTTACAAAAAGCGAATTTCCCCAGTACAATTAAATAAGAATATTCGGCGATATTGACGAGTAAACATGAAACCCATTTGAAACCTTGGAACCACTAGTCATGTAATACAACCATAAAAGTATATGTAAAAAATATTTCATTCAAGGGATATATAACATATAGTAAGCTTATCTTAGTACAGCACTTGATCAAATAATAAGGACGATAGGAAGATTGTAACGCCTCAATATTTCAAGTGTGAAGAGCCTTGAAAATCAACATTTTCTCGGGTTTAAAAAATAAAGATGTGATATGAAAATGACTGTCTAATTAGAATAGGCAAGGCATGGAGACAATATAAGAGCCTAAGCAGTAAGGGGAGGATCAAGATATGTTATGTAAGATTGACGACTATCGTTGGACATTTCATAACAAATAGCCTATTGAATCTACGGGGAAGACGAAATAAAGTCAATCGCCAGCCAATCCCCCACCCACTTTTTCTAGGAGTGTATTTCACGCATTTCCCATGCACCGGCGTATCTCACGCACCTACAATATGAACATTTACGAAAAAACTAAAACTGTAATTATAACACATGTGTGCGATTAAAAATATTTAAAAATTGATTTGAAATCATAATTTAATCATTTATAATGACAAAAAAGAAGGTGCGTCAAGTAACGGAGAACAAAGAAAATAGAAAACTAATTGTAAACATGTTTATCTTGAAAAGAAAACAGCAAAATCGTCTCAGAAGACGTACTGAATACAGTCTTGGAATTGACTGCATGGCCGATTCCAGTGATTCTCCATGTTGGTGACCTCCAAGGAGCCAATTATTGTGTGTTCGCTGGTTGGTTTGTTCAGGGGATTTAAATTAGGTGAGCTGAGGGGCCACAGACGGGTAACATTATTGTGAACATTCTCGGTAAGCCATTCTTGGGACATGCGGGCCATACAGAAAGAAGCAGAATTTTGTTGATTCAACATATGGCTTACACTTGGACGAGAAGTTGGACCACTCCCTGTTCTGCATCTTAATGGATTCAGTAGCAATAACTCTGGAAGTTTTGTGGAAAGTAGTGCATCATGGTACGGCCTTCGTTGCTCGGTACTCACGGGACTATCACAGAAAACATGAAGTTGGCGTGAGTAATCATGGTGCCTAGCCTTGAACACAAAGGACTTTTTCGTTCCCAGGAAGATAGCTATTTGCGAGTGACTCTGGTTGGTAGATAGTGCTCTGAGATTGGCATGACTTTTCATTTACTGTGTCAGACAGTAGAATGTTAAAATGCTCCGTAACATTGTTTAGATCGTCTTTGATTTATCACCTATAGTTTGTGATTTAATTTCCCTGGAGGATCCTGCATTCCACCCAAGAATAGTCAGGGGAAGAGTGTTTCATCAGGCGCATTTTGGCGCTTAAAATGTCCACAAACCCGTTAGATATAAGATGACGGGGATATTTTCTTTTTGATTTTGTGAAAAAGTGCCATAAATTTTCTTAACAAATTTCGAGGTCGAATGCACTTGCCGGAAGCTAGACTAAATTCGCTTCACATACTCTGTTCAAATTCCCTGAATTTTTTTGTACAACAGTTCGTACAGTCTGTCCAAAGAATGTACAGATATTTATTAACCTTAAGAAGCATTTACTTTAGAATAAGGCCAAATAGAGGAAATCGAGTTTTAAGAAGAGTGCATTTTTCGTTTTTCTAGTTGAAAATCAGGCATTCAAATTCTTCATTTTTACGTGGACTCCGCTTTACTCGACCTCCGGCAATCATAGCAAACTCACTACGATCTCACATGTGAGTTAGACTTCATGTTACTTACTACGCTTAAATAATTCTGGCTCAAGGATAAATGTGGGAAAATAATGTGTGGAATGATTGTGTTGCGACTAGTGAATACAGTCAGTCTATCTCTCTATCTTGAATTCCTTTTTGAATGGAATCGAACCTCTGTGCTTGATTGGTAAAACGCAACTACCTCGACCATCAAGTAGTCTTGTTCTAAAAATGTATGCTTATCCGTTTATTAATAACCATTTATTTAAATCTTTAACTATTTTATTTTGACAAACATGAACCTTCATGTCCACAAAAAAAAAAAAAGATGTTTCAAAAAGATGGTTTTCCTACTCACACCACTATTAGTTTAACTACGTTCACTCCCTCGGCAATATTTATTTACAAGATTATAAAAAAATATTTACTTTTTATAAAGATTTATTATTTGCCATTTTATAAAAAAAGAAATGTGAAAAGAAATCATTTTATTCAACAATAAAAACAAAAACAAAAACAAAAAACAAAAACAAAAAACAAATTATCAAAATATGTAAACCATCTACAAGGCAATAAGTTTTAAAACATGGACTAATTCCTAATTTTACCTACCTTCACTCTCTCGGCAATGTTTCTTGTTTTGAAAACGATGATAAAAATTTTAATAAAACCCAAACATTTGAAATTTAATTTACATATTTTCTTTGTTCTTTGAGGATTTACAACAAAAATATTAAACACTGTATATTAGATTTTCTATTTACAAAAATAATTTTCTATTTACAACATTTTTTAAATTGTGAACACATACAATCGAATGTTATTATTTATCAATTGATAAAGAAATAAATATGAAAAAATATTTTTTATTGACAAATTTATCAAAAATATCTGTGAACAAGAAAACTAATATAAAATTGTGAATAAAAAACCTGTTTTCATAATTATTTATAAAATCGTAAATAATAAATTTGAATAAAATGATTTTTTCCCATTTATTTCTTTATAAAAGGTAAATAATGTTTTTATAATCTTGTAAATAAACGTAACCGAGGATGTGAACGTAGTCAAAATTACAGCGGTGTCAACGAAAAACAACATCCTTTTGATACACTGCTTTGTTTTTGGTAGGAATGAAAGCACATTTTTGCATTTTTTATTCAGTATATTGATAATTAGAATCAAATTTTAGAATAAAAATTTAGTAATAAATTCTCATTTGAATAATGCTTGGTTAGAATTTCTTTCTCCATGTTATTGTTGCCTTTTCTTAAAAAGTTCCAGATCGAATACTTCTGTCTGTTTAAGTAGCACGAATTAAATTTCCACTGTGATTTGAACTCACGTTCAATATTCCAAAAACTCATCTTTCATGTGACTTCAAGAGTAAATAAATTGACTTATGTAATCTGGAATTCTATTTAAAAATCGATAAATGTACGTTTAAAATGAATTGAGATTTTTGAATTTGTCTAAAAGAACATATTTAAAGGTTCATTGATTATCCAACTTTGAGATGATTACAAAGCGAGCTTCTAAGATAAAAAAAGTTTTATCAGATTAGATTTATTTATTCATTATTTTGAATCAATTATGAGTTGAATAATTGTCATTACTTCTATTTGACTTGTGTTTAGTTCTGTAGCTTTTTATCTCAATTCACAACCTGCCATTCTTCAGTCGAAGTTTACAATTTTTATTTTCAACTCACGCCATATAGTAACGATTGTAAAATCCTTGCACGAAATTTGTGATTTTTTTTATCATTTCGTTCCAAGCAAAGCCGTAAAGCTTGTAAGAAGCAACGAGTTACTGTGTGTGAAAGAAACTGAGATAATGTTATTAATGGGAAAGAAAATATAAGAACAAGATTAAAACAGACAGAATATGACGATTGACGTTGCATTTATATTTTTGAGGATCATAGTTTCCAGGAAAGGAATAAGCTAAAATAGAGTTCTACAAGCGAAAAAGTGTGTGAGAAGAAAATGCTAGCATATATGTTATAGTTACATCTAGAAATTTCAAGAGTAACATGATGAAAACTACCTGCCAATCTAGCTTAAATTCGTGAAGTCGAAATACTAAAGAGGAAAAAGTCAATGAAGTTGAGATTTCAGGTGAAGACCGATAAAATTCACAATTTTTCTTTATATTTTTGCCAAGAATATAAAAACAAAAGAAATAAGATGAAAGAAATACATCATAAAATAATAAAAAAGCATTTATTCAGTGTTACAGTAGAAGGATCATATCTACTCGCAATTCAGCCAACATTGATGGATTCCACCTGCTCTGATATTTTTTCTCCATTGCTGTAATATCTTGAAGAAATCATTCATCGTGCTCGTCACTCCTAACACCACAGTCTGGGACTAAAAATAAATAAGATGCGTGTCTAAGAAGTGGATCTTCAACGAAATGTTTATAGCGAAGATGTCTCCCTTCAGGTCTTTCCCCGTAGTACTATGTCAAAGTTTTCTTCCAAAAGAAGTTTACGAATCAGGGAACCAATAAAGATGACTTCCTTTATTTTGAATGCTGCCTTTGTTTGTTCATAGACTTGAGTGTGTGTCGTGTGTCGTGTGTCGTGTGTCGTACTAGCCAATTTCCTTGATGTAATGAGAACATTTGTTTCGACTGTGCCATTCACAAAGAAAACAACAGTACTTCATATATCTACCTTGTAATCATAGCAAAAGATCAACAAACTTCAAATCTCCGCATAGTTTTCAGTTATGATGATAATAATTGATACATCTCAGTAGTTGTTTTATATTGTCATAAGTTTCTTTCATGTGCACTGAATGACTAACTGGAAGTGAGAGTAAAACATTACCTTTGCGTAACAAGTTAGCTTTGATATTTGTCTTCCTTGAATTAATGAACAAAAACCATTGTTCTGAGTTGTAACTGATGTTAACTGATTGCATAAAACAACTGATATCATTTCAGTACACCAAATCACCTTCCGTAAGGAATAATGGGACTAAATCCTTGTGATGATCACTTGGGAAATCCATACTTCACCAGCTAATAGATTTCACAGCTATAAGCTGGAACCTATCAGTTCGGCTTTATTCAAGTTCTAAATCTTTAAGTCTTTTTGGACATTTTGAATTATGAAGTGTGCTTTAGATACGGATTTTGGACAATAATCTTTAGCATAAGAAATTGTTGGTTCAGTCTCTGCGGTTTCATTTTCTTCTTCATCATCTGGCTCAATTTCATAAGATTCCAGTATTTCTGGGACTGGTATGTTTTCATTATGCAGAACAGAACGCAAAGCTGATGGAATGTTTGGATATTACACAGTCCATTTCTTTTTCTTTTATAGCAATTGAAGGCACCATGCAAAAGTGGCAATTAGTGGCTTGAACAGTTGGTTCTCTCCAAATCAAGGGGACTGCAAAAGGCATAGATATTTTTATTCCTGGTTAGAAATTTATTGCACAGTTATGACTGCATATGTGTGGCGCCCACTTCTTGTCTTTGCCTACAAATTTGCATCCAAAATATCTAATAGGTATTATATTTCGCATTTGAGAGGAAAAGTCACTTTGCTATACTTATAATAGAAGTTATCGTCTGTGTCCAGATATTCACGGGACATTTTCACAGGTCAGTTAAATGTGTAAGAACTTGGGTGGAAAGGAGAATAACAATTAGTTTATTAGGAGAATAATTTTATATAATAAAGTTATTACGAGATAATTAATTTGGCAAGGACAACAATTTTGATGAAAGGTTCAGTATCGAATCTTGAAATCTAGAGCCAATCAGCAATTTTGGATATCATTTTTATTTCTAGGGTTCCCAAATTAGCTAAGATTGGTTATTTTTGGTTTTGAAGCCTTCATGTTGTAGACCAGCGTTATCATTTTTGCAGAGGATTAGAACATTTTGCAGAAGCACGTATACTTACATTTCATAGACTACACAATAGCATTTTACAAGGCATGACACTACGATCTATTTGAACTGTTAGAAAAAACTGATTTTTTTCGGGAAACATATTAAGATAATCCAAACAATTTATTGGGAATAAAATGGATGCACACAGATAAAAAATGAATTAGGAAAGGACATAAAATAGGGAGGGAAGTAAGACAAAGATGTGTCTCCTCTCCGGATTTATTTAATTTTCCAATGAAGTTAACTCAAGTTACTGGAAGTTATGCTGGGATATATTGTGTGTGGGCACAACCTCAACAACATAAGATATACAGATGATATCATGTTGGCAAATAGAGAAATAAAACTACTGTTACTTATAGACAAGGTAGTAAAGGATAGCGAGAAGAAAGGACGAACCATCATTTGTAATAAGACGGAATGTATCGTCATGAGAAAAAGGGGAGTAGCTCTAGATGCGGGCTACAAATTGGAGACGTCAAAATTTAGCAAGTACAGAAATTTAACTACCTGTGAAGTGTTATAGCAGACAATAGAAAATGGGACACTGAAATTATAAAATGCATTGAAATAGCGGAAACTGATAAGAAATTTCGTTGAAAACAATGAGCGCTTAACTGTTATGTAATATCAATCTTCCTATGTGTCAGTGAGTTGTGGGCAATTTCCACACGGATAATAATGAAGAGAATTCAGACAAAGGAGAAAACTGAGAACAGTTTTGAAAGAGTTGATAAATCGCAATCATTTCTATGGCATCAATTTTGCTAAACACCAATACTTGCAGCGGGAGAATACCTTATGTTTTCATTTCTTCTGAAAACATTTTGGTTATGTGATCGTATTTTTACAGAAATTGAGATACAGAATGAGAAAAGGAGATTTAGAGAATTTAACACTATTATATAATATTGAAGTAAAAAATGACAGAGAAACAGCGTGTAATATCCATAATGAGTTTGTGTAAATGTATGGTAGAAGAGGAAGACTGGATGACAGCAAGTTGTCAAACATGACTTACGTTTACAAAGGATAGGAATTCGTGTAGAGCGATGATTACCCACGTCCCGAAGGGAGATGAAAGAAAATGTATTGAAATGAAGGTACGTAAATACAAATGCAGAGTCAGTTGGAATAAGAGGCTTTCTTCTTGATGTCATTCAATACAAAATGGAAGATCAAGAAAGATGTTTTCTTAGCAAATTATATAGGAAGCGAAGACATCTAATTATGAATGGAACATCAAAATAGGATAAGAGACTTTCTTCGTAGAAACATTATAGAAAATGAATGAATTTATGATATTATATCATGTAGGGTATTTGATTCTTCTTACTATCTCTTTTTAGAACCTGAACGCAATTAAATGCAAGTTAGAGCTATAGTGCGATAAGAGTTTTATTCTTGTAAATCGTTGATAGAAAATGTAGGGTAGCAAGCGACAGGAATGATATAGTGTATGACAGAGCGCTACGGGAAAACCCTACAAGAAGAGATTCTTCATTCATAACACGTTTCAGAGGAGATTCTACAAAAGCAAGACATTATTGCTAAAATACATATAAGGATAGAAGAATCAACGTTGGAGAACATTTGATAAGAAGTGGAAATTTGTGAAAAAAGTCGTTTGCTTGCACGGAAGATTCCAAAAGATGGGATCTGTTTGGAGGAGAAATTATTTTTGTTGCTCTACTCTTGTGCAGAATGGATTGTTGAATGGAAGATAATTTCAAAATGCAGGAATAAAAATAAGCATCGATTATGTTATCTACTCGTTGATTAGTTAATTGAATGGGTGGAACTCTCGTGTGTGTGTTTGTGTTTATATGACCGATAAGGCTGACTTTTTAATTGTCCGACAGTCGATGATATGTCAACGTAGAAGGTTACTGTGTGGAGTTGTATTAGCGTAAGAAAATAGAAGCGTTAGGAGTACAGAGTTGAAGTAGATTTTAGAAGGAACCGGAAACCTAATCCTAAACAGGAAACAAGCGCTAAAACTCTACACAAAGACTGGGGAGTAGTGTATTTTAAAGTAGCTTCTGTACTATTATTCGCTACATATATATATATATATATATATATATATATATATATATATATATATATATATATATATATATATTATACAGAAAAAGATACATAGATAAAGAGAATAGAAATCATAGTTTGAAGATCACTTGAGCTATGAAACTATTATCATGCATTTTTGATTCCTATGTCCACAGTATCAAAGCATCGCTTTGTCTCTCTCCATATATATATATATATATATATATATATATATATATATATATATATATATATATATATATATTATGTATGTATTGCGGAGATTTTATGACAAAGTGGAGAATTTTACTTGTGACGTGCTTCAAGACTTCATCAGACTAATTTTGTTATGCTGGTAGGACATAACATACGCACGGTAGAGGGATACAAAAAATTTTACAATTTTTTTTTTCAGGCGAATTTTTTTAGTCTTTTCTCTTTGTTGCAATCACTTTTGTAAGTAGGTATTCCACACTGATATTAGAAGATCTGCCAGGAATGGTGAAATATTGTAAGAGCCAGGGCGCAAATTGACTGTAGATGACCTTGCGATCAAGGCACTGTCAAGACATTTATGCTTTAATGAATTATATCTCCTTTGATCACGGTAGCATTTTTTATGCCAAACTTGTGTTCACACTCGTTACAGTGGGCAACCAACGTATTTGATGTATTATTTTGTAAAATGTCCCTTTTGTGTTCATATAATCTTTTATTTAGATTCCTTGTGGTTTCTCCTATATATTTTTGTGACATTTATTACAGGTGATAGAGTAAACTCCTTCAGATTTTAGCGTATTGTTATGTTTAGTATTGACTAAATCTTTTATTGTTTTGGATGCAGTAGTAACGACTTTTATGTCGAGTTTAGATAGATTCTTTTCGGATGTAGATGTGATAGAAAGTTGGCGGGATAATATATTTTTTGATTCATTGGTTTTCTCAGGCGAGACTGTTTTTTTTTGCTTTGGAATATTTTGTGGGTCTTTTGTTTCGAAATGAATATAAAATAATTACGTTACTGAAGAAGTTTGAAAGTGTTTTCAATGTAGTTCTCTTCTTCATGTAAACAATGCCAGTTGCATACTCTTAGATTACTTATGTAGAATCCGATGATTAGATGATTATATCAGATTTTATTTTGCTATTAAAATTTCTTCAATATTGTTCTTGATATATTAAAAATATATATCTTTATCTTCAAATAGACAGACAACACAGTGTCTAGCTTCTTAGTCAAGCAGAGAACTTTACAGCAATCCTTTTATATACACATATCCCTCTTGTTTATACTTACAAAATATCTATTTATTTATATAATTAGATAAGTGTGTAATCATATGTGCATATATGATTCTGTATTTTTCGTTCTCTGTAGACACACACACACATACACACACACATATATATATATGCAGAGTCCGCCAAAAAATGTATACACACTTCAGGAAAGGAAAAACTAGTATAGATACTGTAATAAAGTAAAGTAATACGACATAAATACAAGTTACCTTTTGACTCTACAATAACAAAGGTTGCTCAAAATGGTGGCCTTTAGCTTTTAGATATTTATCAGTACTGCGAACTACTTGGACAACGTTAGCCAAAGTTGGTGTTTAGGCAAAAGTTGGTGTTTAGCAAAATTGATGCTTCGCCATAGAAAATTTTGTTAATTATCCTCCTGTCCCTTTTGTCAACTTTATTGTTTGTCTAACAAAGAACAAACGCTAAATAATCAATAGTAACACTAATTATAATCTCGCTGCACGTATCAACTTTCGGCAGATATGAGATCACGAACACTTTAGAAAACTGACATATCTTTGGAAACATATCTGTTCTATTTTATGTTTTCTTTAATCTAAAGTGGTTTCGATGAAAACATTTTCCCTTCCATTGAAGTGTTTGATGTTATCATAAAGATTTTTAGCTTGATATTATCTTCATTTTCGAAATTATCTTTTTATTTCAGAAAAAGACATTTTTAATCAATTATTCAATTTGGTTTGTCCTTTCATTGCAACACTTTTCGTGGTTTAGGTTTTTCTTATTTCATCTTGAAATTTTTCAACATTCATTTTTCTTATTCCATCTTGAAGTTTTTTAGCTGAAAATTTAACGAAAAATTCATAATTTAAAGAATTTTTAAAACTTTTTTTAGCTAATACAGCGTTACTTATCAATTTGTTCGTGTATTTAATCTTCGTCTAATAATTTCCAATTTAATTCAGCTTTCTCTAACTTTATAAAGTGCGACCATTGAGGTGTGATGCTAATTGATATCGCTCGACATTTCTTAAGGCAATGGGGGTTACTTGGCAGTGCCTATCTCCACTTCAAGTAACATGCAATGGTTAGTGTGGTGTTACATTGTACCAGGGTAAAGGACCAATACCTGATCTGATCTCTTACTGAACTCTCAAGATGAATTGCGTTACACTTGCCTTGTTATTCACCTATGGATAAAATAGAGGGAAATGAATTCTTGTCCTTCCCAGGGGAATTTTAGTGACATAAACTGCTTTAGCCAGTGTTTTTAACACTTAGCTGATTTCGTTCTTCGTGCCGTTAACTTTTAGACCATCCTCACCTCCATTTATTATTATTATTATTATTATTATTATTATTATTAGTAGTAGTAGTAGTAATAGTAGTAGTATTTATATGAGTGTATTTTGCACCAATAAGAAAAGGCATGAAGACACCACACCTTGCAGTTGCTTTCACTGTCAAATATTTTTGCTCATCACAGGCAATTTACAATGAATTATGAATAAAAGGATTTCATAATTCTTCCCTGTTGTACGCACGATGTAATCCAAAATTTCTTGTATCATGTCAAATGAAGAAGATATGGACATTACCACGTAGCCTCCCACATGTTAACTCGACGATCCTCTAAATCATTGATGAACTAATTAGTTCAACATATTAGGTTGATGCAAATGTTCCAGTGCTATCCTTTGCACAGTGTAGACGAAATTTTAGAAATATATTTAAATTTCACTCAGCTCTTTATTGCCTGTGCAATAATCTCCTCCTCCTCCTCCTTCTTCTTCTTCTTCTTCTTCTTCTTCTTCTTCTTCTTCTTCTTCAGTACATTGGCGATCATGTCTCTTCCTATCCTTTTAGCTCTTAATAAATTTTGACTTTGTTATCATCTCCTAGATTTTGTTCCACTATCCATTTACTCAAGCTCGTTATGCGTTGTTTTCCTCTGTCACTCTTGCCTTCAATATGTCTTGTGAGTATTAAATTTTACAAGCCCTCTTTCCTCATTATGTACCCTAGAAATTTCAACATCTCTTCCTGATGTTAAATATAAGTATCCTTTTTGTTTCCATTTTGTCTAAAAATTCGTTGTTTTCCACATGTTCGATCCTTGGTATTCTCATCATCCTTCTGTAGGCAGACATTTCTATTGCTTCAATCTCTTCCAGATAAGAGGACTGATGTTACATAACAGCTGATCACTCTTTTCTTTATTTCTAAATAATTTTTTTGTTTCTTAACAGTATGCTTAGCTTTTGGAAGACGTCTTATACTATCGCAATGCGCTTTCAGATCTCAGTGTCGTACTTCCTAGATATTTAAGTTGTTATACTTGTTTAATTTTGGTATCTCCAATTTCTAATTTGCATCTTTGGTTGTTCCTTTTGCTAACAACAATGCATTTTGTCTTCTTTCAATTGATATTTAGTCCTTTCTTTTCGCTTTCCTTCACTACATTCTGTAGAAGTTCTTGTAATTTTCTTTCTGTGCTTTCAAAACTTTGTCTTCTACATATTTTATGTTGTTAAGATTGTGGCCGCCAATAATGAATCCTGGTAGGAGTTCTAATTTTCTCAGAATCGCCTCATAATTTATTTCGATTGCTGATGTTACTAAACTTGTGCAATCAATTAACTGAAATATGTCTTTTATAAACCTCTAAAAATTTTAGGAGCCAGGAAAATGGTTTCTGTATGAAATAAGCAGAAGTGGGTGCACCTATCAGCGTTTAAACATTTCTTTTTTTATTGTTGCATAAAAAGGACATTTTTAGCGATGAAAAATAGATTTCTTGCGCAAGGGCAAGAGAAAGAAAATCTTTTCTCGGTTCAGGAAATATTACTGAATCATGGCACCAGTCATCTTAAAAATGCGTCTCAGCAATTGATCAAGAGGCCACTTCATTATCAACACATGTCACCTTCAAACGTTCCTTGCTTAAATAATGGCTTCCAAAATTTAAAAATATCAAATATTTACCTGAAGAATACATGGAACAAGAATTGGAACGAGGCTTTTTGAATGGAATACAAAATGTTGTTAAAACTTGGCTGAAATAGAAATGTAGAGAAAATACATTGATGAATGATTGATGATGTGATTTTTAGGAATAAAAGATTCGATAAATCAAATAATTTTCTTTTACCACACCTACAGAGGTTTTTTATTCTTCAGTTTTTACTGATTGACTATTTTCTTTATGACATCCCACAAAAGATACTCCACCTTGTGTGTTGGTTTTGATTATTTGTTTTAGTCTTCAGTAAGTTTCTTCACTATAGCCGCAGAATTTGCTATAAACGTAAAAAATAGATATACTACTCTGAAATTTTCGTAGAATTATTTCAGAATTTATACCTTTTTTGTCTTGTCTTGAATTTCTTCTTTTTTTTTCATTCATTTACTTCGTCTGATTCTCTCGTTATTTTTCTTTTCTCGACGATTTCTCTTTCATTTTATTTCAATAATTATTGTTTGTTTTCATTTATTTTTTATTCTTTTTCCTTTTTCTTTTATTCAGTTTTACCTCACTTTTCTTTTTTTCTTTCATCACCGCCATTATTTTTTCTTTCACCTTTTCTGATTCTTTCTTGTATCATTTATTTTCTCTGCTCCTCCTGTTTACTTTCATTTAAATTCCATTTCTTTTACTTCTCTTCTTCAAAGTTATTGATCCTCTTTTCCCCTTTCTTTGTTTCTTTTATAGGAAAATACGTTACTGCCGTTTTTTCTTATATTTCTTCCTTCTTTATATTTTGCACTCTACTCCTTCCTTTTTTTATAATGTTCCTTTCATTTTATCCATATTTTCTTTCTTCTCATTCTAATCCCAATCATTTCAATTATTTTTCCAGTTTCCATTTCTTATGCTCCTCTTTCATATTTTTAAACATAGTTTCATCAAAAATAGTGGCAAATGAACTTAAATTTAAAGTGGAAGATTGCGTTTCGCCAATCATTCCGATGAGGAAAGCCTGTTTTCTTGCTTTGGAAATCGGCTCTCGAAATACTGGGTTTCACAGAGTTTTCAACGCCAGCTATTGGAATCGGTGGAGATCTGAAGTAACCTCAGCAACAGAGAAAATCAGTTCCATTATTCTTCTTCAAACACGTTTGATTGAACGATGGAAAACAAACTTAAGATATTTTTCCGATTCTTTTGAAGTACTTTCAAAAATGTAACTCACCCAGAGCAATAATTATTTTTCTGATTCTTTTTCTTTTCATTCTATTTTTTGATTCATTCTTTAGTTAAGCTTACTCAGACCACTTTCTTTTCGCTTTAATTTTCACAAATTTAATGAACTAAAAGCCCAGTGCTATTAATTTGACCTTGAGAGTAATCTGGCCTTTCTTTTCTTCCTTTCACGCTTTTGTTCTCGTCAATACGAAACTTCCAGCGAGAATAAGATGTCATTACGCTTTCATGATATCCACAACATCAGGTGAAATTCTCATCATGTTTATTCGTTTGACGTTAGTCTTTAATCTTTATAAAAAAAAATCTTTCTGAATGTAGGCACTTTTTGAGATTTCTCTTTCCCCTGCTGATTCAAAGATCTCTTGTCGGAAATGTCCTGTGCACATGATTGCGCTGAGGATTATCAATGTTCATCGCAACTAACAGATCACAAAGCCTCTATGGAAAAGGGTTTCCTGGTTTGTTCAGTCTTGTTTCCGGCTCCATGAATTCTTCACACAATAGTGTAGTTTGCTTCTGCACGTATTTCAGTTTCCCAAAGGCGAGACGAGGATTCTCTTTGCAAATAGTTTATACATGCTTACCAAAGGTGTGCGGCTGGTGCAACAGTGACTCTATTTCGAATTCTGGATGATGTTGCGATATTCATTTTGCACTGATGCTCTAGTAGGAAAAAAGCGTAAGCCTACTTCTCGCTGGAATTTGTCCATTACTGGCCACTGGCATGCAATAATTTGACAGATCTTTGAAGAGAAAAAGTAACCACTCGTCAACTATAATACATACCTAGAATGTAGCAGCGAATAATATCAAACATTTTTTGCTTGATTTGCGTAATCTTGAAAATAATGAGATGTATCAAAGTATTTACATTTTTTGCAAACCCATAATGAAGAAAGGAGGCCAAAACAATTTAACTCTCAGAGAACACTTGCAAGGTAACAGCAACAGGAAAAGCAGCGGGTAAAATATTAGGTTGGTGGAAAAATAAGGTCGTTTTCTCACATAGTAACATATGTGAGAAACGACATTATTTTTGCACCAACCTAATATTTTACAAGTAAATGGATTGAAGAACAATTGTTACAAATCGAAAGAGAGGTCATAAAGGGAAAGTAGCATTGATACTGACAAGGAGACAGGATAATATCAAGAACCATGATAGATCACTTCTCGAAAAGCCAATGCATGCATATCTATCTATCTATCTATCTATCTATCTATCTATCTATCTATCTATCAGAACAAATAAGTAAAAAAAATTCAGAATTAATCCCAGGAAACAGTATACTTTTGCCACTAGATAAACAGGAAGGTTTCTTCTCAGTGGATACCCCGTCTTCTGACACACAATCAAAAGTGAAACAGGCTCATCACATCACGGGAGAATCTGATATTATTCGATGCAAATACAGGTGGTTTCCTTGAATGGTCCCTAACCCAGAATAAGTGTTGAGTTTATCACTTTGAGTCAGACAAAAATACAATCCATGTAGCGGAAACACCCCTTCTCACTTGCTCCAAAGAATGCTAAGGACGTTTCATCTGCAGGGAAGGTGATGGCCTCAGTTGTTTGGGATGCAAAAGGCATTGTGCTTATTGACTATCTTCACGAAGGACACTCCATCAGTAGAGACTACCATGCTTACTTGCTGAGACAATTACGAAAGCTATCGCGACCAAACATCAAGGTAAACTGACAAAAGGGGTTTTGTTTCTTTAGAATAATGCTTCATCGTACGCGTCCTTTATTTTAGTGGCTGCTCTGCGTGACTGCGGTTTTGAACTTTTTGATAACATTCTCTATTCACCTGATTTAACTATCGTCTGTTCCCCAACAAAAAAACAAAACAAAAAAAACCCAAAAAAACCCCAAAACAAAACAACAAAAAAAAAAAACAAAACAAAACAAAACAACAAAAC
This sequence comes from Acanthosepion lycidas, assembly GCA_963932145.1. Classification (NCBI taxonomy): domain Eukaryota; kingdom Metazoa; phylum Mollusca; class Cephalopoda; order Sepiida; family Sepiidae; genus Acanthosepion; species Acanthosepion lycidas. Next base: position 656,002 of record OZ010597.1, read on the forward strand.
AAAACACTTGCCTGGGAACCACTATCGCAATGATAATGTGGTCATATCTGCAGCTGATGACGTTTTTTTACCAACGGGATAAACATTTTTTTTAACAGCCAGATGTCAGTTTATATGGAAAGAAACAATGCAGTTATTAATAGGAAGAGTTGAAATTAATGCATGCCATATTTTACAGCTCTAGCATCATGTCAGTACCTAGAGGGGTGACAGCTTTGGAATACCAGGTACTTTAAGCTTGGATGAATGCGTGTTGTGATGGCTAACGACTAATCAGAGAGCCGAGTTCGAATTCCTGTTAAGTACATCACATTCACTTACGCACAAACCCTCTCACGTATGGGTTAAATTTCAGGACATACTGGATCCTATATCTTTGGTTTGCAACCAAGCTAGGAGAAGGAAAACCTAATTCAAACCAACCTGGAGAGGTTTATAAGGGGCAAATGAGCTACTTATACGAGCCAACTACCAACATGCAGCTAAGAGATGGAAAACTGCTGTTCAAAAAGCCCGCAATTGTGGCATCACGTGACACATAATGCACCAGTATATGACACGTGGTGTAATTGACTCTAAACAATTCACTTGTGCAGGTTGTTAAGTAAAAACTTACAATTTGTATTTTTATCATGGAGATATAATTGAGGGTAAGCCATTCTCTACATTTTAGCTTTCCAGGCATAATCTATCTATCTATCTATCTATCTATCTATCTATCTATCTATCTATCTATCTATCTATCTATCTATCTATGCAGCAATCTTTCATTTATACATGTTTCATAAAGGACGCTAGACAAGGTACTGCGATTAAGCTTTTTATTTAATTTTTCTTATGTTCGGATAAGTGTTTTCTTTTCTCTACTGTGTTCCTGATAAAAGCGAACTCATAAAAAATTACATCGATTACACAACTACATGCCTATTCAGACGCTTTATGTTATCCGTATTTGACCACAGCTCCATTAGAACCCATTTAAACACATGCAAAAACTTATCAAACTCTATCTGAAACATACGACTAGAACATGCTAACATAATAGCCTCATCCACATGTAAAAAAAGATAAAAAATAATGGAAGCCTTAATAATAAAAAAAGAAAAAGCTAACACTTAATAATATTAACTATGAACATGGCCACAATGTGCTAACTGTTTTCGAAAAATAAAATATACCAACAACTATAGAAACATACACAAAACCCATACACTCAATTAAAAAACAAAAATAAAATCATCCATGATAATGGCTAAAAGTACAATCGATAGCGCTCGGATTTACAGAACATTTAAACAGTTTAACATAGGTACGTTCACTATTTCGGCATAAATTTTCTATATTTAAGTTTAAAATGAATTTTAAACATTCTTGAAGATTTTATTTTAGCTTTAATTGAAAGTTTAATCATTAAATTTATTACTTCCATTAATTAAACAATTCTGGTGTATTTCAGATAGAAATTATATACATTTGATTTTCAAATTTAATTTCAAATTCTTAAATTTTCTTAAAATCGGCCATTTTCTTAATTTTAAGAAATTTGTAAACAAACACAAATTTATCGATTTAAAAAATATTTAAAAAAATTCTGAAACGTTATTTTATTACAATTAAAAAAATTTAAAGTTAAAGTAATCTGATTTGAAAGAAATATTACTTGCTTATAGCATAAAAAATAATATACAACCAATTATTAACGATCGGTCTTGTTCATCTGATGCAACTATTGATGGATTGTTGAATGACGAAATGATTACATCTACTACGGATGACCATAAATGACATAATTTTTAAAAATCTGATTTAACAGTTTTTGATGGGTTTTTAGTTACCTAGTAATTGTTAGAAATGAACATATTTTCCGCAATTTTTATTGACTTTTATTCACCTTTCGAAGATGCAAAAATAAAAAAAATAAAATAAAATACCATGATAGAAGTAATTTAATAATTTATTAAATGGTAATTTAATTATTATTTAATAAATCAAAATTAAATGTGACTTTACAATCCAATGTATATAGTTTATGTCTGAAATACACCAGAATTTTTACTTAATGGAAATAATAAAAATTAATCATTAAGCTTTTAATTAATTCTAAATTTATGCTGAAATAGTGGAGGTACCTACCTGATTTATATATTTTTTTATATATTTTTCATTTTATTTCTAATTATTGTTATGACAATTATTTTATTATTAAATTTTATTATTACTTTAAATTTTATTATTAATTACAAATTTACTAAAAGTTTTATTAACTCAATAAACATTACTGAAAAGAAATTGCTACTATGTGTAACAAGGAAAAGACTTTCGGGAATATTTTGTGGCCCTGAAAAGGGCCGTTTTTTTTGTTTTTGTTTTCTTCTGCTGCCTCTTCAATCATCATTGCTGGGCTGATCAAAATGCAAGTCCTGCAGGAGATAGTCAGCGCCAATTTCGCATTTGTCCAGTTGACAATAGCTTCATTATTGAGATATGAAATCGTATAAAAAGGATTTGCATAACTAATGATGTAGCCAACATATTCACGGTTTACACCATCAACTGTCCAAATGTGTTTGATTGTCCTTCCGACTATCTCCCCAGTGAGTATTTCATGCAAGACTTCAGCTACTCTTGGTTGATAATACTCCTCCAGCAAAGTCATTATGGATGCATTTTTCAGTGGTTTCAAATATTTCTGTATCGAAGCTCTCCTCCTCCTTTCAGTCTGGACTGCCCTATCTTTGCTCTTCTTATCAACTTTCTCATCGACCATTTGCTGCTGCATTTTCTTCTGTGCTGTATATTTTCTGCTGTGAACCATCGTCATCTGGAGGTAATTTTTGAATTGCTCAGCATCCAGATCATCGATGAATTTTCTTACTTGATTCCGCTTGGCCTTAATGACATCGCTTATGCTGGAAACATAAGCATTAAGCGCAAGTTTCTTTCTTTCACAAAATTCACCGATGATGCTTTCCGCCAGCATGATGTGTTCCCTCACAGATGTCAACAGTGATGGAGATGAAGCCACTACAGTGGTGAAGGATTTCTGATACTGCCTGTTTAACACCTCCACAATCCCTTTTCAAACAGACAGTCATCATTTGTCGAAACAGGAGTTCATTTGTGGGAGAAATCAATAGGGAGTTTTCAACAGTGTTTGGTATTGGATTTCCAAAGAAGTCCTCTACACAGGCGAAAATAGATATTGGGTCCTCGCTGAGTACCTTCACCTTGTCAATGACCCTTTTGACGATGTTCATTGTGTTGATCGGGGGATTTTGAGTTTCAATAGATGTATAGAAGGTACTCATCCAACGCCCTGAAAGCAGCTTCCCTATGATTCCCAGCACTTGCAACTCGACGATAGCGGCTTCTTCCATAATAAGTACCTGCAACCTAGAAATGGTCTCATTTGTTGACGGAAGCCTTGAGACAAATTGTTTGCACTGTGCGAAAATAGGGAAGTAAGTTGCACCCAGATGGAAAATTGTATGCAGACGATTCCCTTGAAATCTAGTGATTTGGGACAATGAAAGCCCTTATTGTTTAATGAATGTTTTCATATCATTTATTGTCCCTAATTTATCACTAAATCTGAGAGAATTCACCCCGACAATAATTCTCCATGCTAGGCACTCACTCACAACAGATGATGTACAGGCCTCACAATCCCTCAGGGCTTTCCTTGTTCTTCTCGTAATAGATTCTAGTGGGTGCAAATTACAGTATAGCTCCAAAAGCTTAACTTTCCACTCCTTCTCCAGTAGCGAAACTGTAGAATGATTGATGGGAGCGCTGTCTGTCAAGCAGCATTTAATTTTCGAAATGATTTTGTTCAAACTGGCATCAACACTTTCGCCAGTAGATAGTGAGCCCACTTTGGCTAATCTGTTGATGGAGTCCGTAATATGCTGCTTGTAATCTATGGCAGACCCCCCAGGAAGACGTTCCAATGACACAAGATGAGAGGATGTTGGGGTGGTCAAAACTACACAGTTCACGTGCTGTCCGTCTTGTGTCGTTACGGAACGTCTTCATATCTGAGAGGAAGCCAAGCTCCCCCACCATTCTATATACTGTAGTTAAGCTTTTTGGTTCAATCTCATCTTCCAGTGACAATGTCTTCAAAATATTGTTTACAGTCTCTGGAGTCCTTGAAGAAGGAACTCCAGATAAAATGCAGTCATAATATAATTTTCGGCTTAAAAATTGATTGGAATGTTCTGTTTTTTTTTCAGTACTTTTATTTTTTTAAGTAATATATTTTTTCATTTTTTTTTTTATTGTAGTTGTTTTTTCAATTTTTTTTAATTTTTTGAACTTTTTTTTGTCACTGGAAGATGAAGACTGGGAAGAAGTTTTATGCAGACTGTAAGTTGCACCCAATTCTGAATTAGACATTTGTTGACTAGCAGCAGACAGGGTTTCACTAGCAGCAGACAGGGATACAGCAGTAGCAGAAATGGTTGCAGCTGCAGCAGAAATAGTTGTGCAGGAAGAGAGATTCAGATTTATTGCATATAATTTTTTGGTAGCATCAGATAGGGTTGCATTTGAAGTAGATGTACTTGCAATTGGAGTGTCGGTTGAAGAGGCAGTAGAAGATGGGACAGACCAAGTCACAACTTTTCTACATTTTAGGGGGAATTCAGAAAAGTTTGTCCCTTTATTTCTATTCTTGTAAAATCCCCAAAGTCTTTTAACTGAATTAGTTGAGATTAGTGGAAAACCATTCTTGGCATTCTCCAACGTGGCCCATTCTGCTAGTTTCTAGAGTGTTCCATAATTTCTGAAAAATTTATCAAAAATATGACCGCAGAGAATGGGTTCTCCACGTTGGATGCTGCCATAAGGTCTCAAAATCCTTTCTGTTCTCTCCATCTATAATTAAAAAAATTTAAAAATAACGTAATTAAGCAAGAAAATGAACGACTTGATTTTTTTTTTTAAATAAATAAAATATTTATTCATTAATAGTTAATAAACTGAAATTAACATTGACTAAATTAAAAAAAATATGCAGGAAATAATGTTTAAAAATAACTTAAATTAATTAAACATTGTTTTCAAAATTAAAAACGTATTGCTTTAACTGTCATTGAAAATGAAGTGAAAAAATTACGAATAACAAATATTTGTTCCTTCTTAAAATTTAAAAAAAAATTATTCTATTTGAGTTCGACCCACACTAATGGAAATAGAATACATAAAATAAAAACATTTAGTGAAATAGTAAATGAAAAAATGAAAACTTACTTTAAGATTTAAAGTTTAAATTTTACATTTAAAGCTGAATGGAAAATACAACTTGTTAGAAAGCAACTAAGAAACGAAATGTTATGAAAAGGCCACGTAAAGGGACAAAACCATTATATCACGTGACCTTGTTATAATAATGGCAATTTCAGTATGCCATACATGGGAATAAGGAATGTATTAAGTAAAAAAATACAACATAAAAAATTATTTTTTAAATATTTCTTTTTTTAATTTTTTAACATAACCATTTTGACGATAAAACTTTATTTTAGTTAGGTTTGTGGCATTTTTCATTACGCTATTCTGTTTTCCCGCGAAAACGGACGAGGCTAGACTTTGTGTCCAGAAAAGAAAACACTTGTACGAACACAAGAAAAATGAAATAAAAAGATTAATCGCAGTACCTTGTTTGTCATTTTTAATGAAACACACACACACACACACATATATATATATATATATATATATATATATATATATATATATATATATAATATGCGCAGAACTTATTGGAAAGTGCTCAATATCATTCATAGAGCTAACATATTCAGTTGTATGGATATGAATTTGCGACCCTGGGTTTCACGCTTTTGCGATCATCAGACAATATATATGTGTGTTTGTAGACCGAGAATCATTATCAACTGAAGTGAAACGACACAGAGAAACACTGAGTTTCGCCAATCTTCTAACAAAAAACAGATTGCTCGCTTGCTGCGAAATTCACAATTCAAAATTTTGTTATATATTTGAATAACAGATAACAACTTCGGTTGAAATGGCACATGGTCACAAAAATGGAACAATCAGAAGATATTAAACTCAATCAAAAGCAACTGGTCTGTGAAATTATCTTCATAATCTTTGCTTTATAATATAATAAGTTTAGTTTAGGCTGATACAAGATCAAAATGAGATCAAAATTACTACATTAGCAAATGTATTGTGAGATGGACTTGCAAAGCTTCGTTCTGTGGCAGACGAACCAAAATATTCTATGGTAAGATAGTTATGTAAGTTAACCAATTTATAGTGCCTGCTTGCCAATGGGAATCGAAGGGAGAGGGGTAACTGGCGTTTGGTCAAATCTTGATTGGTTTATATGTCTCATGAATTAACAGAGAAAGAAGGCGTAGTGTATCCGACGGTATGTAGGTCTGTGTGTATAGTGGCCTTTCTCACTGGATATCGTTTCCTGCGAAGGATGCCTCTTTTGCAGTCTGAATAGAAGGCAAAAATGAACAAAATGGCGCTTAATTATACGAAGAAGGTTATCGAGTGAAACAACAACAGTATTTACAAACTTCTATAATTGGCAATTTTAACAGATTTAACAGAATAAATGCACACATACAGACACAGAGACACACACATGCATATAAATATATGAATTATTTCCTGCTATTTTTGATATTCAGAGGACTAGATGTGCGTCCTTGATGTAACTCGGAAGCATTCAGACGGAACCTTACTGCACACGTGTGAACAGAAGTGCACGTGTGAATTTACCATTGAAATGCCTTTGAATGAGTTCCGATCGCTGTTGAAATGACACGGACGATATTAAGCGACGCTAGGATAAATGTGAAGTTTCAAGAGAAGTACTTTAAAAGGATATAAAGCGTCATTGCCCAAGGTATGCTATATTTCAGTTAATATTAAATAGCTGGTTATTTTTCAAATAGAAGGTGCGTAAAACGAAGAATACTTACCATTAGTTTATATACAAGAATCCTTTGAGTGTGTCCAGACACAAAAATAATGTATATCTCTCGCCGCCATTATATAGAAAATAAAAAGTTCGAAATTAGACACAGTATACTTGAAAGCTTAACCGATGCATTTTCCTGTCTTGAAGTAATTTATAGTCACACACTGAACTTACATTCTCTTTCAAAATTATTCTTTTTGCAGTCATTGCGGCACAATCAATTGCAGCGAAAATGGAAATTATTTTTGAGTTTGGAAAAGCTAAAAAAGTTCTTTGCGTTATTTCAGCTTTTGAAAGTTTTCATAGGAACGTTCCACTTTTGGAGAAACGTCAGAGATCTGAACTTTATTTACAAGGTTAATCTTTGTATTCAGAAACAGTTATAAAACAACGAAGTAACATTTCCACCAAGTGTCACATTTTCTCTATTTTAAGTTCTTATTAAAATGGCATAAATGCTATGACAATGTCGACAAATTCTTATTAACATCATCCTCCAAAGTTATTTTAACTATGGTCGATTCCATTAATAAGAATCATGTCAATTGTGCAAGCTTCGTTTGTCATCTCGTTCGTAGCTAACGTCACGGCTTTCCTCTATTATTATGAACGCTGTAACTAAGAAAAAGACGGAAGTTGGATTATGATTCCGCTTTGTCCATTGATTTACTGAGTTCATGATGTAATCGGTCTCGTTATTGTCGCGGAAGCTGAATCGAAGAAAAATCAAGTGATCCATCCATTTTGACATTATTGCAAGACATTAGTAATTCGAGACGTAAGACGTAAATTGGAGCGTTGAAAATTCTGTTAAGAAAATATAAATAAGTGAAAACATCCACACATAGAAAAATAAATGGAGAAACTTTTCAAATGGCGCTGATGTGGAGAGAAACAGCTAATTAATGAAAATTAATGAAAAGCGTTGATAGCGAAAATAATTTTTATTGTTTGACAAATTAAAATAATTTCTAAAACCTCTCCCTATATTGTGATTTTAAACTAGTTCTTGTGATAGGCATAAATAGGTATTTGATCCAATAAGACGTAATCGTTTTGAATTATGTATTTATTGAATCAATTTGAAAATCATAACCATCATCTACCACTGAAATATGTTTAGCTTAAATATCTGAGAGTATCTCCCAGATATACTGAACTGGCCATAAATGTATCCGCTTCACTTGTTATTGTATTAATAATCATGAGCTGGACAATGTAAGTCATTGTTCGTACTACAAATGTAAACGCAGTAGCACAATGATTTTAATCATGAGGAAAGGTCATAACCTTTTCAGCCTGTGGTCTCGTTTATACAGTAAAAACATAAGATGAAGATACAAACTAGTTTAGCATTTAATGTACTAAAAATCTACAAAAATATTTTACCTTGGTTTAGAATAAGCGTTCTTTGTGGGAATGAGATAAAACTACATTTCATTTGTCGCATGTTCTTCATTCATTTATGATGAAATTATCAAGTATTAATTGTCATACTGGAAAGTAGATATTACATAACAATGAAGTTTTGCTTTGCTTATAATATCATTTTTTCATTCTCAATCTATTTATAAGAAAACAAAAAAAAAAGTATTCTTGTTTGAATTTCTACGACGAGGAATTGTTATAATTCAAATGTTCTTTGGACAAGTAATCAAATTCCTTTAAATGTTTTCTTATTATCCGGCATTGAATTCTCCGAGATTTCTTTGGTCGAATCTTATTGTCCTTTTGAGAAATTTAAACATTTCAATATGCAATTCGTAGATTACAGTGTTCTCATTTCAGCGTGTTTCCAAGGAGTTTTTGAATTTATAATTAATACTTTTTTCTGACATTCTCTTGATCCTAATTAACCTTTCCGTCTCCAGTGTTTAATACTAATAACCGAACTTCAGGAAAGATGACAAAATTTTTGTTTTAAATCGTTTAAATCTCGTTGTCGAGGTACTTACTTTTTGGGAAATTTATATTAGGATTACGAATAAATAAATGAATAAGGGGAGACTACTTTGTAATTAGTCAAACTGCAACATCATTTAAACTTTAAAGTTAGCTTTACTTGTATTCCTACTAATTCCTAATCAGCAGGATTCTAGATGACTGAAGATATTTCTAATTGTGTCCCACCTACTAGGCTGTGCGTTGTTTTCATCAAATCCTGTCACCATATTGAGCACGTCTGGCTGTGATGCACGTGCCCGTTATACAAATATTTAACTGGACATCATGATGGGTATACTTGCTTCCGTATATTTGTATTCCAGCTGCTCTATCACTAAATAAGTAAATAAATAAATTAATAAATAATAACAATATGGCAGATGGGAACATCAACAATCCTTGTAGTTGGAGCCCTCGGATTGGTTGGAAAAGATTCCAGTAGACTTATTGAAGGGATTCCTGGAAACCCATGCCTTAAAGAAATACAAAATATTGTTCTCACGAGTACAGACCACACCTTACGAGGGGCTTTATCAATGTAAAATATGTCTTTTTTTTTTTAACCGGTCAGTGGAAACCGGTCATTTCTGACCTTAGGTCTCTGGGCGGGACCTGGAAAGAAATGTGTACACACCAGAAATCAAAGGTAATAATAATAATAATAATAATAATAATAATAATAATAATAATAATAATAATAATCAAGAAAGTTAGAATTACAGAAACTGAAATTTAGCTGAAATTAAGCGAATGAACGCCAAAACGAGAAAGCTTGCTACTGCATGCATCATCCCAAAGCTGATGTTGATTGAATGTATGTGCCCAGATCCGAAGGAGGCAGAGGATTAGTTCAACTAGAACTGTCCTACAAAACTACAACAGTTGGCCTCCAAAGATACTTGGAAACTACAGAAGAGTGGATGATGGCATGTGCCAAGGAACATGAAAGTAATAAATGTCTTTACTCCGTCATAGAGGAAGACAACAAATTCAAAATGGAGCATCAAATGGGTGCAGAAATACAAGTAAAACACAGTACACCGTCTGAAGATGCAAAATAGTTAAAAATAGAAAGCAAAGACAAATGCAACCGACCAGCTACAGAAACAATGGCAAGATAAACCGCTTCATGGCCAATACTCTGCCCGTACCAACCAAGCTGACGTAGACAAAAACCGTACCCCTCAAGGAAACTGAAAGAAACTGGTATGAACACCACCTAGACCCGGTTACGGAGATAGAACCTGTTACAATTCTATGGGACTACGCAATACACACTGATAGAACAATCAAAGCCAACCGCCCAGATATTGTTATTAAAGACCACAAACAACAAAAGTGCCTCCTTATTGATATGGCAGTCCATGCAGACTGCAATGTATATTTGAAGATATTCAAAAAGCTGTCAAAATACAAGGACCTAGAAATTCTCAAAAACATGTACTTGTTTTCTCCTGGGGAATTAAAATGGTCTATAGTAAATATCCCGTTCAGTAAAAACAGATTTGTTTGTCAGTTGCTTAATCAGTTGGACATCTCCTTTCTGCATCTCTGATAGTTGAAGAATGAGCCAGTAAAGAACGGGAGTGAAATCTAAATTAAAATCTAGTTATGAACATTTTCATTCGGAAACAGTCTGATCGGACGGAGTTACTCGATTTGAGAGTATTTCTAGCCGGGATAAACCAACAAGATCATGCGCTGCTTTTAGTACATTTGGCTTTGAGGCATGTTTATGCTATACACTTGTAACGGGAGAAATCTGTGAAAGAAAGATTTATTATTTGTTAAGGGCATTATTATATCCACGATATAATAACACCGTAATTCATGGACGGAACGGAATGGCTGAAAGGAAAAGGAGTGACAAACATGCTTTGTTCTCAGAGAAACTTTTATACTACTAAGACATAGGCAAAACTATATCTACATATATACACATGTTCCACACAGAGAATATTATATATCACATATATCTACACAGCAAAGCAGAGTGTGTCAGGAGAAACAAAAAGGAAGGTTCTTACAGATAATATAGGGATACTTCTGAGTCTGAAAAAGCCAGACTCAAACATGAGAGATGCATCTACAATGTCGCAGACGATGACACATTCCATGAACTGGAATGAGCGAGGGTTTGGGTTTTCTCAAAATGAGCGTTGCGAGCTAGAGTATCCTTCTATGCCTAGGAAAGATATATTCCCAAAGAGAAGCGGCACCATGGTCGATTGGGGCGCCCGGGCTAAAGAAAGCAATCTTTTCTTTTGGCTGCTCTAAACGAACTGAAATTGACTGCCGCACTCATCGCTGTATGAAGTGACGTCACGTGACCCACGTGACCTATCTCCAGCAAAAGTAGATAAGCACTATCTGTACACCCCACCCTTATCGTTCTGAGTACGATGAAGGGCAAATTGATTTTCGTATATTTGTCATTGTGTTGAATTTTCGCACTCTCACTCACTTAATAATAATAATAATAATAATAATAATAATTGTGGAGTGAATAGCCGTAGTCAGATGCAAAAATAGATAACAGAACTGTCCTACAAACAGAACTGATAAAGTTTACAATAAAAAGAAAAAAAGGAACAGTGCAAATAATAATAGCAAACAATATATGTAATGGCAAAAATTTCACAAACTAAAAATTGGCGTCGACACACAAAAGCAAGTTCAGAGACGCGAACGTAGCGTTCTGACTTCAAGACAAGACAGGCCGGGACTGCGTCATATGAAACTAAAAACGAGCTTATTTTATTGGCTACCCCCCCCCAAAAAAAAAACAACAGCATGCATTTGTGTGCTTCTGTCTATAAAAGGAGAGGGGCAAGTGTTTTGCAGTCATTCGCAGAGACTGAAATCAATAATAATAATAATAATAATAATCATATATTTGTATGCCGACAATCTATTTGAATTCATTGACGCTTGCAGAGACCAAACAGTGGAAGTGAAAATATTTAGTCAGTGTGTAATTCATTTTTGTAGTAGGTGCTTAATACTTATGGTCTAGTACCAAATACAGTGAGGCTTAGAAAATGATAATAAACCATGAAAAATCCAATAATTCATGAGGGGATAAAGAAAAAAAGTGAATTAGTGAGCTGAGTACATAATCAAGTTACGCGGGCGTTTGTCATTGTGATGCTTACTTGAGAATATACTTCGATCATTGGCCAGTCGCATTAAAGTTTATCTTGGTAGTAAATTTATCTTCACGATGACACTATTATATTATAAAACTGGATATAAGTAACAGGTAAACTATACAAAAGTACGTTCATAGACTCACGAATGCACATACATTTATACCCACGCGCACACACCCACATCCACTTATATTTATTATAATTAAAATATGGCATAGAAAAACCTATTATATATATATATATATATATATATATATATATATATATATATATATATATATATATATATATATATTTGTGACCCTCTCCTTTAGGCTCAGGTAACCACAGTAATATCAGACAGGAACAATAACAACAACTTGGTTCGCTGTCAGCTAAAAAAAAAAAGCCTGTCGAGTATGAGGTACAGGGATTTTTATGACATACATCTGCCTTCACCTCTCTGGCTAATCCAAATGGAAGGCTACTAAAGCGGAGGAGAATAAGGTGTTCGCGCCTTATGACTCCCCGGTCGAGACCGCCGCTCCTTTCATGTAAGTCTATTCTTCATTATTTCCAAAAGGAACAGGTATTTATATACAAGAGCAAAAATGTTATTAGTTAATATTATTGAAATAATATTATAGAAAATATTATTGGTTTATTTAGGAACGCACATAAATATTCATCAGGCTAAAAATTAGGCAAGTGACATAATGCAATGTCTAATAAACGAAAGTGAATTAGTAATGATCTTGAATTTTTTAATACAAATTAGTATTTGAATTATTTTAGTTTGGGATTAATTAACATTTTTATAGTCATGTATGTTGTCTTTGGAAAGTAGTGATTCTTTTAGGGATGGAGATATTTGGAAAAACCCTGGAGTAGATTTATATTTTGATAAGATTCGATATCGGCACCGGAGAATTTTCCTTCTAAGATAATTTATCTTTTAATAACTATGGCATTCTTTAGATCAAAATTGAATTTGAATTTATTTCTTTGTATAATTAATGAATTTGATAAATTATTACGTATATGGCCTCTTTTGGCTTCAGAGATACATTTTGCTAAATTTCTGCAAGGTTCCCCAGTATATTGTGAGGAGCAGATATGTTATTTTATTTTATATATAGCTACTTCAGAATTATTATGCTTATTTTTGGTTCTGATCATATACATAATAGTTTTGAAATGTGGTTGTAATTATTCTGATGTTATTTAGATTAGATAAATCGTTTTGGATCGTAGATGTTAAGAAGTTGGTAGGCAGTATTTATGTGTCTGTTTTTATCTAGTTTATTGTTGTTAATAATGTTGTTACTTTTTTTGAAGTCGTATATTTTGCATGTCTTTCTCTTAGAATTGTAGAAGAGTTAATAGGAATATTGAAGGTTTTTGAAAGTGTTTTCCATTTATATTTCTTCTTTGGGTAAGTATTGGAGGCTGCCGATTCTTAACGCTCTTAAATAGAATCCTATAATTATTCCAGATTTGATTTTGTTACAGTGATGGGAACAAAAAATAGGCCAAGGCATTCTTGTTTGGTAGCTTTTCTGTAAACATAAAACTGAAGTTTTTTTTAGTGGGTACACGTTTTTTTATTTACTCTCATTGTTTTTATTATTATTAAACAGTGTAATAATCGGCTTAGATCGAAAAATCCTATTAAAGAGAAATTGCGCCTTGTGACAGAGATTCTCGTTGGTACTTCCTCGAATCTGTATGTACTAAGCTTCATCTTCGTACTCGAAGCGTAATAGTAATCTTTAAATGTGAATAAGACATTATTTCTTATTACTATAAACGTTATTTTGAGTAGGTGCACGTACATCAGTTGATATCCATATTTTTTAAAATTATTTTCAGAAACAGTGAAATTAATAGCAACCAATCAAGATCTATTAAAGTTCTATTAAAGAAAATTTGTACTTCCAACAGGAATCGAACCTATATCCATCAGGGGACCCACTTCCATAGCCGAAAAGTTCGCCCCTACCTTGATATGTCGTATGCATTCGTGAGTACTAGTGTGTACACTATTTTGTAGTTTGCTGGAGGGAAAGAAAGTCATGGCCTTTCGTCGTTTCCTGCGGTGTCAGAAGCTAAATTTAATATCAAATGAACGTAATAAGACTAGATCTTACTCAAAGTGAGTTTGTTCCTTCTTAAGAGAGCGTCAAAATGAAAAACCCTGTCGCAGTTCAAACATGATTTTTTTTTAATCTTTAGTCATGAATTTTAACAGTTCATCTTGATCTATTAATATTTTGACGAGGTACGAACTCAACTCAATCATCAATAAGTCTCATCATCGATCATCTTGATATTAAATTGCTGAAACGAATTACTTACGACCAAACAATAATAGTTTGGTTTGAGCAAACGTCTATAAATACAAATGGGTGCAATTTTTCATGCCAGACACCATTTTACCAAAATGCTCATCAGTTTCTATTCATAACAAAGTAAGCAAATTCTTTTACTATGCCACCAGCATCAGCACATGAATTTCGAAGCTAGGTTAATAAATTTTACGAAATTTCATGTTATAAAGAGCGAAATTAAAAGACCAAAAAAATAGCTAATAAAGATTTTAGAAGAATTTCAAGTCTAAAATTCGTTAAGCTTGTAAAGTTTATCTGTAAAAGTCGAAATTAGATATTGACTGGAATATTTCTGCGAACTTTTCGAATCGCTTATATGACTGCTCATATGAGCGAATCATTTGGCAGAAGCGAACGGAAGTCAGAAAAAAGGTCACGTGATTCTAGATTCGCTGGCGGGAAAGAAAGACATGACCTTTTGTCGTTTCCTGCATTAAATTCCGAATGGGAGGATTTCGGCGAAAAATATCCGATTGGTGCCTGCCTCCGCTTTTCCATTCTTGGAGAAAACAGGAATATATTTCAAACAACTGCTGCTACCATTTCTTGAAATGTCAGAGATTAACACTTTGCACAGCCGGGAGGAATGAAGAGCAAAAGGAGGATAAAGTCACAAAGAAAGAAAGAATGAAAAAAAAAAGGTCGGGAAAGAGCGAGAGAGACAGAAAATGGAACAGAGAGACAGAGAGAGAGAGAGAGACAGAGACAGAGACAGCGAGAGAGACAGAGATAGATAGATAGATAGAGACATAGAGAGAGACAGAGAGACAGAAAGGGAGCCAAAGCTAGAGAGAGTGAGGCGTTTAGAAATATAGAAAAAAATTGGGAAGTATTGAACAACAGACATAGGATCATTATGATATATATATATATATATATATATATATATATATATATATATATATATATGCATGTATGTGTGTGTGTCTATATGTATGTGTGTAGTTTACTCTCTGAGTCGCTATTTTGTCAATCATTTACGCAAGCACCTTATGTAAGCTATTTGTTGTTTTTCTCTGTATCACATTTAATATATCTAAGGGGTGTCAAATTTTACAAGCACTCTTTTTTCATTATGTGGCATAGAATTTAAACTGCCTCGTTCTGATTCTAAGTATAGATGTCTTTTTTCTTTCAATTTTCTTTTAAACTGCATCATTGCTCACATGTTAAATCCATGACATCCTCAGCATCCTTCTGTAGAACAACATTGCCATTGCTTCAAGTCTCTTCATCTTTGAGGAGATTGTCCAGTATTCACTACCATATCGGGGGATCGATATTACATAACAGTTCAAAAGTCTTTTCTTTATTTCTATATAAATTTTCCTGTTTCTTAATACGTTGCTTAGCTTTTGAAAGGCACTTTCGCAATTCCAATGTGCCTTCGGATTTCGGTAATACATTTTTCGTCCACAGTTGAAACACTAACTTAATATTTGCATTCAGTTGTGTTTGACGTCTCCAATTCGTAGTTCGTATCTTGGGTTGTCCCTTTTGCTAACAACAATACATACTATCTTCTTACAATTGATGTTTAGTCATTGCTTCTCGTTTTCCTTTACTAGCTTCTGTAGGAGTTCCAGTAGTCTCCTTTCTGTGTCTGCTATCAGAACTATGTCATTTGCATGTGTTATTTTGTTAAGATTGTAGCAGCCAATAATGAAATTTGATATGACTTTTAATTCTTTCAGCAACGCCTCATGTAAAGGGTTGAATAAGTATGGCGAGAAGACACATCCTTGTCTTACGCCCCTTTCTATTTCTGTGTATTTACTGAAACTATCCGTGTGCAGGCGATTTACTCCCAGTAAAAACTCTACTTGTGTAGTATTCGATTAAATTCTTTTGCATAATCTTTAAAAAAGAGGTGTAGATCTGTCTGCATTTTTATTGCTTTCTCATATCATTCTGAGCATAAATAACAAATTCCCGGTTTCAGTGTCTTCAACGAGACTATTCTTTTACAGAAATATTATAAGTTATTATCTTATTTCCAAATTTATATTCAAATTCAATTCCTTAAGAAACCCACAAATCATCTAATTTCTAGAATCTTATCAAATTTCTTTATCCAAATTTAATTACAATTTAATTTAAGCATTAAATACAACTAAACTTTCTCTACAATAAAATCAGGTATTTTTGCCTTTAACTATTTACTCCGACGACTGTCAAGCCTCCTTGTGACTCTAATCTATTCTACTATATTGAGAGGAAACAAAGGACACACCAAAAATATAATTAATTTCTTTCGAAAAATCCTTTACCCCCTATCCAGAATAAGTGATTAATCATCCGAATATAACGACCTGAAAGTAACTCCGGGAATCATCTTATAATGGTTCAATAAGAATAAAGTGAAATTAATGGAATGGCCTTCTTAAACGTCTGACAAAGTCCAGTTGAAAATTTGAGACCAGAAATTAATTGACATTGCTGTATTTCTCTTTGAGCTTTTTGCCAATGAGCCAAGGGATACATGTTCATATTACGAATTAGCACGGATTTGCGGCTCCTGAATGAGCTGTCGATGAAAAGGCGAAACTTGGGTTAGAGGTGAAAGGAATTGCCTCAAACAGACTGGTCAGATTGTGGCAGAAGCGGAGCTCATTTTGATGGATGCCAAAAAAACATTGGTGATGCTTTTTCCTGACATGCGACTTGCAAATATTCATTAAAAAAATGTCATTGTTTGAGTATTGATGTCAAAAGCTCGGTATTGGTCTTTGTAAGACAAAGATTTCTGATCAGGTCATTGAATTATTTTTGGTTGGGGTACCATGAATTTCTCTTCCCTTCTGCGCCTCTATATTCTGAATCAATGACTTTATTCTTTTCTGAATTGCTGTTCTCTTTTGAACCCGACTGGGACACGGGGACGATGGATGTCAGAAGGTCTGGATATATTATAACATGTGACTTCTTGCCAGCTCGACGTTTGGAAGAGTCCACCATAGAGAAGAAGCAGTTATTTGAATGGTCAATTGGTTCCCTCCAAATTCGGGAGATTGTGAATTTCATGGTTCTATCTTTCCTTCTGTGCAATACCGCAAAAGAGTAAATTAAAAATATAAGTTATAAAAATACAAATGTATTTCACCCAGTGTTATTGAAAAATTCTAAAAATTACATCTTTGATTTTTGAACTTTATGGCTCTTGCCAGTGATCCAATATAGAAAACATCCATGATACGGTGGACACTAGTACGCGATTATTGAAAAATAAAATTATATTAAAAATATTTAAATAAAAAATAAATCCAGAACTTTTACACTTAAAAATTCCACTATCTAAAAACAAAAACAAAAAAAAAAACAACTTTCCATTTCACCGTCTATAGTTCTATTTCAAAGTTAGCAGGTGAAATGAGGTATGTAGGATCTGTCTTGATCTCAGATCGGTATACTGAAATATGCCTTGTAAGTCATACACATTTTAGCAGATGTTGTCACAGAATACTTTTTCACTCTGTCTGTCCATAGATTGGTCGTTTGACAAACGTTAAAACATTTGGGATGTCCATGAGATTTTTTATGTTGACGGTCACAATAATTTCAACATCTACAGAGTCTATTTCAGCCTTGCTTTTCACCGCCGAGACATCATTTACTTCTCCAAATTTATCAGAGAAAAACCCAGGTGTTCCTCAGAAATGAACGAGGGCACTCCATCCAAAGTTACTCTTGTTTTCCTAGTTCCCATATATTCAGTCTGCAATCTAACACACATTGTTGTTAGAATATTGCCGGCCAGAGATTTTTCTGAGTCCTCGGCTCCCAACAAGATGTCCCACATGGCATTATTTCTACGGGAAAATACTTTGGCATCAATTTTAAGGTTTTTAGGACTTCCTCCATAGTTTCCCTATTGCCGCCAATCAATCTGCGCGTTTTAACATCCGTAGTTAACAGAGAAATAGTCTTCGTATTCACCCCCACTAGAAGCGATGGCACCGATAACAGTTTATTTCACGTAATATAAGGTTTAAATTTTTCTTTTAGTCCGCTATAATACTCATGCCTTTTCTTATTGGGTCTATCGGCTGCCCACGCCGAAGGACATGCAGTGGGTGTCGACTCGAGAAGTTGGGATTTCGCCATAATATTGGCGTTCCTAAGACACCGCTCATAAACAATTCAACGAACAATAATTCACGTATGAAAAAGAAAATAAGTAACAAAATACAACAATACAGACGTAAACAAAATGTACATTTACTTTTAACGAATCATAAGAATTTCTAAACAGAAGCAATTGTGAATTGAGAATTTCTAAGCAGAAGCAATTGGGAAATAAGAATTTCTAAGCAGAAGCAATAGGGAAATAAAAATTTCTAAGCAGAAGCAATTGGGAATTGAGAATTTCTAAGCAGAAGCAATTAGGTTATAAGAATTTCTAAACAGAAGTAATTGGTAATTGAGAATTTCTAATCTGAGGTAATTGGGAAATAAAAATTTCTAAGCAGAAGCAATTAGGAAATAAGAATTTCTATGCAGAAGCAATTGGGAATTAAGAATTTCTAAGCAGAAGCAATTGGGAAATAAGAATTTCTAAGCAAAATCAATTAGGAAATAACGCCTGTGATAACCAAAAAACAACAACAAAAAACAAAAACAAAAAACAAAACAAAAAAAATGCATCAACATTTTGTTACACACTGTAATATATTCAGGCAAATGTCATATTCTGTTAATAAGATGGACTCGTAGTATATATAATTTAATTCATAACCGTTTCACTCAATTTGCTTCCATAATAAATCCTAAAATTTCCAGAACGTTATCAATATTTTAATAATAAGAGATAATATAATGTTAAACTTACGCAAGATATTGCTCCTTTAAATATAAATATATTCTGAAAATTTGATCTGTATCTGTTGGTTAATATCTATTTCAAACTGAAAAAATGACTTGCATAATAATATCTGTAGAGTATTTATTGTATTAGGGCAGCAGATCCTTATTCAAACATATATTGTTAAATATAACAGACAGCGAGTGTCTATTATGTTTATTCATGAGCCGTTCTAAGCTTCGTATAGTGGCTTTAATTTCGAGAGAACATGGAGACAAAAACTGTACAACATTTGGATATTTTTTATTATGCTGCTCCTTGATCTAAGCTTTCGGCTCATACGGGCCATCTTCAGAGTGGTTATATGGACATTTATTTTCTCCCGAAATTAAAGCACCTATACGAAGCTTATGATCAAATAAAATATACATTCATTGTCTGTTATATTTAATAATATATGTATGAATATATATGTGTGTTTGTGTATGTACGTGCGTGTGTGTGTGCATATGCACGTACAAACACGCATGCACAATAGGATAAAATAATATCAGATAAGACGGAAGCATTTTAGATAGGATTAACTTTGCTACAAACAAAAGTCAGAAGAATATCATTAAAGGTGAAGCACCTGAAAAAGAAAACTTGAAACGCTTTGCCACTTTTGGCGTTTGTTTGGTTCTAGACTAAAAGCCACGTACTTTTCACGTCAAAAATAGAAACATTAACATTTCAAGTCTTGGAATTTCGCAGAAAATGGATTACTTATCTGTTTTTTTTTTTTAAATATCTACTTGCCTTCTGTGTCAATTAAAATCTGTAAAAATATAACATCGTGTCTCGGCGTGTTAGTTCGATGCTCGTTGAATGTAATGCTCATTTGCATGTAATTTTGTGTTAAACTAAGTTAAAATCGCAAAATGTATCTTTTCATAGCTGTTAATATGACCGAAAAGATAAATTAACTAAGGACCATTTTTAGGTGGTCATCCCCACATTGCTCTTAAAGGAGGAAGGTTAGAACAATCTCTAAAGTTTTCTAAAACGGGAAGTGTCAAGGAAAGTGGCATTACCTGCAGGTAGATCAACAAAGATCTAGTACAAGACTTGATTTTCTGAGCTAGATGGGGGCCTTTTCCTGATGTCCTCTATTGATTCGCGAATCAACTTCATAGGGTCTTATCCTAGTGATACGGCGCCCTATATAACAGATTGCGGGGATATAATCAGCTCCTTGTCATGTTACTCAATTACAACTGGCTGGTTTGCTGCACCAGATATCACCGGGTAGTTCGGTAATTCGTCAAGTATCAGCCGACTTTTGATTTCACATGAGTTACAGTTGATGTTTTTGGTCAGAATGCCCGTTTGTGAGGTTTATATATGTGTTTAGTGATATTTCTGCGCCGTTTCCCAAAAGAAGATATATTTGGCTCCGGTTTCCTCTCTCTAACCCACCGCTTCTCACCCAGTCACAAATATTGTCCCAATGTCAGTACTATATCGATTCAATTCCCTAGGAACGATCGCTATCTTGCTCCAATGGTGTGTTGAGACACTTGCGAATCAATCTAATCCTCCAACTGATAGGGAAACGACATTATATTTAGACACAAGCCACCAATCTGCAGTGTGTGTGTGTGTGTGTGTGTGTGTGTGTGTGTGTGTGCAGGGGGGTTAATACATATGAACTAAATAGGATTCTTCAAACATTATAATATTAGTAGAGAACGCATTATTGATAAATTCAAAGAATTATGATGGCGTTTTTTGCTTTTTTATGTGAGTTTTCAGTTGCCGTCCCAGTTTTTCAACTTTCATATCATTTCAATTTGCCACCCTTAAACACACGCATAGACGTGCTCGTATACATACATATACATATGCGTATATACAATTTCTTACATACATACGTTCACGCACTCACGGATACGCACAAAAACAGAAAGAGAATGAGAGGTAGCTCTAAAATGATTTTCTTCCAACTCTTTATATTTTGCTCAAAGCAAATTTATTTCGAAAATACAAGTTTACGAATGTCGAAGAGGATTTTTGCTTATCTTCAAATTCCAAAGATAAAACCTTTTTCTTTTTTTAAAAAATAAATTTAATTCAAATTTTGCAAACAAGTAGAAAAAGATAAACGATAATTTTATCTATTATTTTGTATGTGCGCTTATAAATAATTGTCTGCACGAAGGTATTGTATGTAATGATAAATAAGAAAGAATGATTTTATTGCCTCGTATACAGAAGACACAATCACTAAAAAGCGTAGCCATATTGGTTGACAGCCGACTTTAAAAATAAAGGATGCGGTTTAATAACATTGGAAGGAAAAGAACAAATAAAACAGAAAAGTAAAAAGGAAAATGAGAACGAAAGCGGTCTCAGAAAATGTAAATGATTGAAAAATCGAAAAAAGTTTGGTAAAGAATATAATCAAAAGACGCGGAAAAAACAGACTCCTTAGAAAGTAGACGTAAGATACGAAGAAATATGAATGAAAGACGTAAAGGAAATTTATAGAAGAAAGCTAAGTGGACTTCGGTGAGTGTAAATATCGATAGGAAGAAACGAAGTTGAGACTCGAAGAAAGAAAGTTCGTAGAAAAGACATCCAGGTAAGAAAAACGGATAAGAACGGAATTATGGGAATAAAATGATGTGAAAACGAATACAAAGGGTCAGATGAAAAGAAGGAGGTAACGTGGAAATCTGAAAGAGAAGAAAAAAGAAGAAATAATAACAGCCATTATAAAAATCAGGTTGTAAAGATATGAGTATATATATATATATATATATATATATATAAAAGTGAACATTGATGTCAACACTCAGAGGCGACAGGCTGTTTCATGTTTGACACCATTGTCAGTCGACGAGTGTTTGAGTTTTTCTCGACTATTTATATATGTGGGTCAGTGGTGTATTGTGGGTAATCCATTCTGGCGGTTATTTGGGCAGCAGTGGCTTGTTTATTCATTTATTAGGGTTAATTAATTTTACTTGTGTTTTATTTTCATTTTTTCTTTTATATATTTATTTACTATTTTCGGCTTTCGGTGTTTTATTAACATAGTAAAAAAAAATGGGGAATTTACTTAGGTCGCATATTTACTAGTTTGTTTTGGTTTGGGAAGATAAAGATATTTATTCGTCCAATTTTTGTATCTGTTATTTTGACGAGGGACAGTCTTCATTTTGTTTATTATTTTATTTATTTATTTATTTGTATTGATTATTTTTACTTGTTTTTGCTTATTTATGTTTATTTTTATTAGTTCTAACGGTTATTTTAGCGGGAACAATTTAATTTGTTCATTTATTTATTTATTTGGAATAATTTTCCTTGTTTTTTCTTATTTATTAGCTTATTTTTTCTTTTGTATATTTCTATTTATTCGTTTTTCGATTTTTGAGTAACGTAGTAAATTTTTATCGTTATATAGCAGTTATAGCTATTTTCTCGTCCAATTTTTGGATTGATTGTTGTAGACTATTCTGACAGTTATTTTGGCGGGATTGGTTTGTTTATTTGTTTATTGTTTATTTATTTGGATGAATTATTTTTATTTGTATTTATTTTTATTTTTATTTGTTCTATTTCTTCTATTCTAACGAAACCGGTCTGTTAATTTGTTCATTATTTTCTTGGGTTAATTTAATTTACTTGTTTTTATATTATTTTTATTTATTCTTTTCAGTTTTCAATTTTTAAATAAGGTAGTAAAAATTTGTTTTCATGTCTGCATTTTGAGATGAGCTCAGATTGTTTATTTAGTAATTTATTTTGGTCTGGGAAGTTAATAATAGCTATTTTTCCCCAAGGAAAGTTTGCAGGT
The DNA here is from genome assembly GCA_963932145.1 of Acanthosepion lycidas. NCBI lineage: Eukaryota > Metazoa > Mollusca > Cephalopoda > Sepiida > Sepiidae > Acanthosepion > Acanthosepion lycidas. Next base: position 679,079 of record OZ010597.1, read on the forward strand.
TTTGGATTGATTGTTCTAGGCTGATGATCTTTTCTTTATTTTCCATGATATTTTTGGTGTGATTTGCGTTTTGTTTTTAATTTCCCATATTTACTTACAAAGCATTGTGCTGTTCGCGTATTTACTATTTATGAAAGTTGTTTTGTGTGCATAGTTTCTTTGTTTCTAGGGTTCTTCAATTACTCCTATGCATACTTTTTCTTCATTATCTGGTGATTTTACCGTGGCTTGGTATATTACGTTGTTTTGTAAGCAATTACCACTAAAGGGGCATTCATTCTTCAGTTACACGTGGGTTTAATTTGTTCGGGTGGTTTGATGATAGTTTTTATTATTTGTGCTATGTTCTCGGTGCAACTGTAGCTGATTTTTACAATGTTTTTATTGAATATTTTGTGTAGAGTGCTTGATTTCAGGAAGTGTTTGTTTAAGAGTTTGAAGAATATTTTACCTACGTTTGTTTTTATGTTTTTGCTGTACGGTGGGTTGAACCATATGATATTTCTCTTCCTGTTGGCGTTTTTTTTTATTCTGTGGTGAGTACGTGGGTGTTGCCGGGAATCCCCTATCTTTTAGGGCTGTTTCGGAGTCTTTCTTAGCTTCGTTAAATATGGTTTTATTGAAAGAATTGTCGGAAAGCCTTTTAAGTCTAGGATTAACCGTACTTATATGGTGGTACGGCTTGAGAACGCTGGGTACTGTATGTGGCTACAATACGAAATATGTCTCAGTTTTAAAATAGCCTACAAAAAATGTGTTATAAGACGTAAAAACAATTACTCAATCAACTAGGATAAAACGTTATATTTTATTCAGATCGTCATAAAATGCAATTCTTATCTCCACCTCTTACGTTCATTCAGTAATTATCTACCTTGAGTGGCTCTTGGGCCTTGAACCGAGTTAACAATTAGTAAAGAAACGTCAAATAGATAGAGAAAATATGTGGAGAAAGAAAGAAAATAGGAAAATAGAGAAAGAAAGAAATTATGATGATGAGTGCAAAAGAAACGTAAGCATAAAATAGAGAGAAGGGAAGGAAGTGAAGAAAGATACGAAGTAAATGGAGAGGAAAGACAAAATAAAGGGAAATATTCATGAAACAAATGTGACGTCGTCCCCTGGTCGTAGCGCCAACCGTGTCGTTGTATCCCAGTCTACCACGGCACCAACGGTGACGTCCTACTTTGATTCCCAGTCTGCCTACCCACGTTGTGATTTGATCTAGGCAGAGGAAATCAATCAGTCATCGGGGCCGTACTGAAAACCGAGCCCAACGGGGGTGATACCACAAAAATACGCATAAAAGGCAACAAAATGAAAACTCAAAAGTTCGAAGTATCAAAGAAAAAGGTAACAAACTTTATGTCTCGTTGTTCGATACATAGGACTGCATCTATCTCCCGACCCGTTCTATGGATTGTGGCACGTCGTTTTCCGCAAGGCAAGTTTTAACACTTCAAGTCGTCTGCTCTCTAAGAAATTGGTGTTTCGGTGGGTCTTTGGACGAAAGTCAAAAGAAAAACTTATTTCGGTGATCTGGATCTAAGTCGCTCTTCAAAATAATTGTTCTTGGTTTGAAGAGATGGGTACGGAAAATGTGCGGGAATCTTGGTCAGCTATTTGCGAGGCTTGCCTTAACCGAAGACTGCTGGAACTCGACTCTCTGAATTGCTCGTTGTGGCTTCGTTTATATGGGCGCCGACCAAAACCGGGGTGGGTTTGTCGGCGCTGGGGGGTTCCTCGATAATTCTAAATACATATCCACCTCTCTGGTTAGGAATTTCCACCTTTTTCCATTTTTGGAACCTTTCCTCACTCCCACCTTCTCATCATACTTCAGAGGGGCGTGAACTGCCCTCCCCACATCTTCGTGGCAACCTCTCTTACTCATCCTCCAGATGGGCGGCAACAGCCTCCCTCGTGCATCACGTGATCACCACTCGACCAATGATGTCTCAGTCGGGCGTGGACGAACCTGCGGCCCTGCTTCAGGAAAAAAAAATATCTTGCTTAAAAAAAATTTATCTATTTTTTCTTTCCCTTTTCTTCTCCTTAATGGTTTATCATTTCTCCAGCCGCGAACGTGACAATATGACAATGGCGGTCATAACACTTGTTCTACAGGTGGTTTACTTCAAGTATTTTATCGCTAATTATCAGAATGTGTGGTCCTCCCGACATGGTCTCAAAAAAGGATATCTCCAAAGCCCCAGTCGGTCTGTCGCCTCGAAGAAAGAAAAAAAAAAATATTTTCTTTCGGCACAATTCCTGATAACAAAATTTTATTATCGCAGGCCAAGGATGCTCGTGGGTGGTTTTTTTAATTTTTCATATCTGTCCGAGTCTTTTTAGTTGCTGTTTTTCGTCACTTAATGAAACAACATTTTCATTTGAATTTTTCTTTCTCTCTCTGGCCAGTCGGTCTGTAGCCGATAATAAGATGTCTTCCGTACCAATAGTTTGTTTTCATATCTTTAGATAACACGGCCGATGGCAAAACATATCTGATTCCTTCCTTCCCTCCTTTTCTTTTTACTCAGAATTTCCCTGTCATTGTAATGACACTCTTTCGCCATTTGTTACTTATCAAAATATCCTTTTATCCATTGTCTCTTAGCTGTGTGTGTGTTCTTGCTTAACACTCACGATTCGGTTCTTAGCCTCTCCTTTTCTTCCTCTCTTTCTTTTTCTCTTTCTGCCTCGTTAAATGGTGCCACACAAAGAAAAGATAAAAAAGAAAGAAGAAAGTGAGTTATTCTTTTTTAAACAGTTTCTTACAATTATTTCTTTAAAAATTCTTTCATTTTCTTTCACATAATATGAGAAATAAAACAGAATTTAAGAAAGACTCGTAAGCAAGAATAACAATGAAAGAAAGAAAGAAAAAGAAAAGAAAACCGAGAAAAGAAGGATGGACTATTGTTTCTTTCTTGGTCAAAGAATCTTGTCTTTAAAGTCGATTTTATTCGCCATTCGTTTGAAGAATTTTCAATTGAGATAGTCAAAACAATCTGAAAAAAGAAACAACACTTCCTCAGCCATTATACAGAATGAATGGTGGGTGACGATCAGAGAAACAAAGACCACAGAATTCTAAGCGTGCAAAGTATATGTCAGAGTAAAAAAATAAAATAAAAATGGATTATAAGAAAGTGAAATAGGTGAGAAAGAAGAGAACATGCGAGAAAATGCGTGAGTTCGAAATATATATGAGGATCGGCTGAAAAGTTCGAAGACGGACTCACTCCTCAAAATCTAGCGAAATGACCAAACAACAGTATATTTTGATTTTTGGATAACTGTCTTGGGTGTGCCGTAAACCTTACAGTATTTAATCGTATAAACACACACACGCACGCACACACACACACACACACAAATGCACACACAAATGCACACATATATTTATATAACTATAAGATACATATTGGAATTTTCCTATCTCTGTATACATATCATTGTAAAGAGAGAGAGAGACAGAGAGAGACAGAGAGAGAGACAGAGAGAGAGACAGAGAGAGAGAGGGAGGGAGGAATATAAAGAATGTTATATAGTCATGGGTGGCTGACCGGAAGAAAAGGAATCGAGAATGGAGGTGTGATGGCACAAATAAACTCTAAAATTTTACTCAAAGCAGAGATAAGTACGATAATAAACTAGAAGTAAAAGAAAAAGTAATGTCTTCCCAGGCATTTTGGCGATGTTTTAGAAGTTAGCAAAATAGATCCACGATCAATTTTATAATGATGACAAAGATAAGACAAGTACGTCTTATGTTCCCACGATTCGATAAAAAGGAATTGTTTATCGATTCCATCACACTGCCTTAAGCACCAATGACTGGCCGAGCGGTTAATTAAACCCGCGTCTCTGTTATAATGATGGGGAGAAGAAAGGCGTTGGAAGATTAGAAGGTGATGGTGGGAGGACGTACATTGAAGTTTGGAAAAGCATTTAAAGTTGACGTTAAGAAGGAAATATTATAAGGTTCATTCATTATGTTTGGAAAACTCCTTGGTTTCATCTTTTTGGTGTTGTAATTTGATTTTTATAATTTTGAAATCTTTAGCTCTCTACATTGTTTTTTGTTATTTTCTCAGCGTCTTCAATTTTCGCGAAATCGATTTGTTTTGCTTTTTTAATTTTCTTTCTCTTTTTTTCTCTCGAAATCTTCTCTTTTTATTCTTTGACTTTTCTTTTTCCATTTTTCTTTCTCTTTCTTTTCGAAATCTTCTCTTTTCATTCTTTGATTTTTCTTTTTCCATTTTTCCTTCTCTTTCTTTTCTAAATCTTCTCTTTTTGCTCTTTCATTTTTTTCGATTTTTCTTTCTCGTTCTTTTCTTAATCTTCTCTTTTCGCTCTTTCATTTTCTTTTTTTTCTTTTTGTTTTTCTTTCTTTTTGAAATCTCCTTTAATTTTTTGATTTTTCTTTTTCCATTTTTCTTTCTCTTTCTTTTTGAAAATGTTTCTTTTCATTCTTTGTTTTTTTCATTTTTTATTCTGTTACTTTTCGCACTTTCATTTTAGTGTTTTCATTTTCCTTTCTCATTCTTTTCAAAATCTCTTTCTGATCTTTTATTTTTCTTTTTACATTTTTTTCTTTTTCTTTTCGAAATATTCTCTTTTCGCTCTTTCATTTTTCTTTTTACATTTTTCTTTTTCTTTCTTTTAGAAATCTTCTTTTTTCGTTTTTGAGATTTTCTTTTTTTCATTTCTCTTTCACTCTCTTTTCGAAATATTCTCTTTTCGCTCTTTCGTTTTTCACTTTCCATTTTTATTTCTCTTTCTTTCTTAATTTTCTCTTTTCCCTCATTGATTTTTCTTTTGCCAGTTTTCTTTCCCATTCTTTCTTAATCTCTTTTCTTTGATATTTCTTTTTCCACTTTTCTTTCTCTTTCTTTTCAAAATCTTCTTTATTCGCATTTTGATTTTTTCTTTTTCCATTTTCCTTTCTCTTTGTTTTTGAAATCTTTTCCTTTCTTTCTTTGATTTTCTTTCTCTTTCTTTTCTTCATCTTCTCTTATCACTCTTTGATGTTTCTTTTCCCATTTTGCATTATCTTTCTTCTTAATCTCTCTTCACTCTGATTTTTCTTTATCAATTTTTCTTTCTCTTTCTTTTCGAAATCTTCTCATTTCGTTCTTTGATTTCTCTTTTTCAATTTTTCTTTCTCTTTCTTTCTAAATCTTCTCTTTTAATTCTTTGATATTTCTGCGTTTTTCTTTCTTTTTCTTTTTGTACTTCTTTTTTTTCGCTCTTGGATTTTTTCTATTTTTCTTTTTGTTTCCTTTCGAAATGTTCACTTTTTACTCTTTCATTTTTCTTTTTCAATTTTTCTTTGTCTTTATTTTCGAAATCTACTCTTTTCACTCTGATTTTTCTTTTTCCATTTTTCTTTCTATCTTTATGGTTAGTTTCTTTCAAACCTTTCTGTCTTCTTATCCTCTTTCTTTCTTTCTTTCTTTCTTTCTTTCTTTCTTTCTTTCTTTCTTTCTTTCTTTCTCAGCCCTGCTGCCTTCTTATGTCATTCTCATTTTACTATTTATTTATTTTTACTCGAATTCTTCTGTCCTTCAAATGTTTTCTTCCATATCTTTTTTATTTATCTATAAAATCTTATATCACATTGCATTCCCAACAATTCACCTATATTCCGCACAATATTACGCCGTTTAACTATCAGTAGCAAAGATTTCGATGAATTTTCAGGAATGATTATCAGTCTACGTTTAAAATTATATTTCTATTCTTGTTTAATTGAAAAAAAAGTCATTTTCGATAAAGCTAGTTTGTTAAGATGAAAAACTCATTTATTTTCCTAATTCAGAAAACTAAAAATCATAGCTAGAAACAAAAAAACATTCAACGACTCAAAAACTATTCTGTGTTTATTGGTATTCGAAGGAAATTCCAAACTGTTGTAACTTGGACAACAGGTTACACAATGGACTTTTAAAAAAATGTCATTTTGGAAGAAAAGACTATAAAATGACCTTATATATATATATATATATATATATATATATATATATATATATATATATATATATATATGTGACGTCGTCCCCTCGTCGTAGCGCCAACCGTGTCGTTGTATCCCAGTCTACCACGGCACCAACGGTGACGTCCTACTTTGATTCCCAGTCTGCCTACCCACGTTGTGATTTGATCTAGGCAGAGGAAATCAATCAGTCATCGGGGCCGTACTGCAAACCGAGTCCAACGGGGGTGATACCACAAAAATACGCATAAAAGGCAACAAAATGAAAACTCAAAAGTTCGAAGTATCAAAGAAAAAGGTAACAAACTTTATGTCTAGTTGTTCGATACATAGGACTGCATCTATGTCCCGACCCGTTCTATGGATTGTGGCACGTCGTTTTCCGCAAGGCAAGTTTTAACACTTCAAGTCGTCTGCTCTCTAAGAAATTGGTGTTTCGGTGGGTCTTTGGACGAAAGTCAAAAGAAAAACTTATTTCGGTGATCTGGATCTAAGTCGCTCTTCAAAATAATTGTTCTTGGTTTGAAGAGATGGGTACGAAAAATGTGCGGGAATCTTGGACAGCTATTTGCGAGGCCTGCCTTAACCGAAGACTGCTGGAACTCGACTCTCTGAATTGCTCGTTGTGGCTTTGTTTATATGGGCGCCGACCAAAACCGGGGTGGGTTTGTCGGCGCTGGGGGGTTCCTCGATAATTCTAAATACATATCCACCTCTCTGGTTAGGAATTTCCACCTTTTTCCATTTTTGGGAACCTTTCCTCACTCCCACCTTCTCATCATACCTCAGAGGGGCGTGAACTGCCCTTCGTGGCAACCTCTCTTACTCATCCTCCAGATGGGCGGCAACAGCCTCCCTCGTGCATCACGTGATCACCACTCGACCAATGATGTCTCAGTCGGGCGTGGACGAATCTGCGGCTTGTTTCAGAAAAAAAATATCTTGCTTAAAAAAAAATTATCTCTCTTTTTCTTTCCTTTTTCTTCCCCTTAATGGTTTATCATTTCTCCAGCCGCGAACGGGACAATATGGCAATGGCGGTCATAACTCTTGTTCTACACGTGGTTTACTTCAAGTATTTTATCGCTAATTATCAGAATGTGTGGTCCTCCCGACATGGTCTCAAAAAGGAACATCTCCAAAGCCCCAGTCGGTCTGTCGCCTCGAAGAAAGAAAAAAAAAAATTATTTTCTTTCGGCACAATTCCTGATAACAAAATTTTATTATCGCAGGCCAAGGATGCTCGTGGGTGGTTTTTTTAATTTTTCATATCTGTCCGAGTCTTTTTAGTTGCTGTTTTTCGTCACTTAACGAAACAACATTTTCATTTGATTTTTTTCCTTCTCTCTCTGGCCAGTCGGTTTGTAGCCGATAATAAGATGTCTTCCGTACCAATAGTTTGTTTTCATATCTTTAGATAACACGGCCGATGGCAAAACATATCTGATTCCTTCCTTCCCTCCTTTTCTTTTTACTCAGAATTTCCCTGTCATTGTAATGACACTCTTTCGCCATTTGTTACTTATCAAAATATCCTTTTATCCATTGTCTCTTAGCTGTGTGTGTGTTCTTGCTTAACACTCACGATTCGGTTCTTAGCCTCTCTTTTTCTCCTTTTCTTTTTTTTACTTTTCTGCCTCGTTAAATGGTGCCACACATATATATATATGCTCCCTGGTGTATTCGTATAGAGAAAAACGTTAAAATTCCCTTCCTTTCTGTCGTGCGACGATGGCCTAGGGGTAAGATATCTGATGTCAAATCAGTTGGGTTTCGAAACAGTCTCTCTGTGGATGACTATATATGCTCCCGGAAATCTGGTTGACCTTTCTAGGGAAAGTGTTTTTTAAAAAACAAAACAAAAAAACAGCGGCTCCTACTCCTATTATGCATTACTCTTCAAGTATAAATTGTGTTCTCCGAGCCGCTGCCGTATTTCGTAGAGACAATAACGTTAAAATTCTCTTCCTTTCTGCCGTTCGACAATGGCCTAGGGGTAAGATATCTGACTGATATTTCGTCACTCGTGAAGACGATATTGCAATCATTTCCCAACGTCCTGAAATACCAGAAATGCCTTTCGAATAAACCTTGCAGGAAGTTTTGAACTCCGTCAAACAAATCTATTCAGGCAAAGCACCTGGAAATGATGCTATTCCGTTCGAAATCTACAAGTATAGTGGTAAAATTCAAAGAAATACATAAGCTTTTAAAAGTAATATGGAGGGCTGGTCGTGTCCCCGAAGACTAGAAAATTGCCTCAACTATATCAAGACTATATTGAATCTATTGCTAGGTCAGCTAGCTACTAAGAAAATTGGCTCACTGTGTCATACTATAAAATTTTCCTCTCAAGAATATATCTATGTGTGTAACAAGGTAACTTTTATATTTCCAGTTTTTGGTGGTAGCGTGTGGAAGAGAAACATTTATAAGTTGATTCTTTTGGTGAAGTCCAATTTTCCCAGGAAATTCGATTGTGAAAAAAATCTGTTGTTCAAAGGACTGCAGATTTTGACAGGTGACAACATTTTTTTGTCTATGTTAGCCAAAAATATGTAATGTTATTTTGATTGCAAATGGCCTTGAAGGTGTAAATATTCTATCTTTATTTACTATCATTTTCAACCAAGATCAGGTCTTCTTTTTCCGACAAGAGCACGACTTTCTTTCCTTCAGCCCAGTCGTCAAAGAAGATACCACGACATTGAATCAAAGGGAGGACAACCCCTCTTTTCTTGCCATTAAGAAACACAACACTTACCAGTATCTCTAGACGATCGACGACCGAACTGGCAACAACTACTTGGCCAGTTTAAAATTGTATGTAACCAACCCGACCCCACAGCCATCCCAAAGTGAAAATATTTACGAGAGATAGGGTCCAAATTGTATGACTGCACGTCCTTGAGAATAGAGGTTATATTATAAGTCTACCATTCATCCATGCTTAGAATCTTACAACCACATATGGTCTGGTGCTCCCGCCATAGATCTAAAGATACTTGATAAAATACAAAGAATAATCAGCATAATATTGTTGGACCTAATCTGGCGACTCGGCTTTAATCACTTTCACACCGCCGTAAAGTTTTCTCCCTGTGTCTTTTCTATAAATACTTTCATGGCAACTGTTTGCGTGAGCTTTTCGCAAGGGTTCCTAGATTTATGAATTTAAGCATAATACTTAACAGGCGTGAGATGTCTCACCAATATGCAGTGGAGTCGGCTAGATGTAACCGTAAGTTCTATGCTAAAAGTTTCTTTCCTTGCACTTTTGCTTGTAAAATTTTCTTCTGGTTTTCTTCCAGCCAAATTTAATCTTCAAAAATTTAAATTTAATGTCAATCGCTTTCTACTACGCTCTTGATTACTCTTCTCCTTAGTAAAGTTTGTTTTCTAATCCTTACGCACCCAGTAACCCCTTGATTTCCAGTGGCTTTATTGACTTTCAAGGGGTGAAATCGATATATATATATATATATATATATATATATATATATATATATATATATATATATATATATATATATAAGTAATTCATCGAGTCTAGAAGAAACCTCAACAGAATGCAGAAAGCACTGGACGGCTGTTTCATCCTATATTTGGGACTCATCAAGTGATCGAGCACCGCTATATCGAGTCTTATTTGTTACCACTTCGTCACCGAAGCCCGCTGGCACAGTTAGTATGACATTTGTCTCGTATCGTAACGGACCCGTTTTAAAATTCTCGGTAGTGGATGCGCACTGCTATAAATCCCACGCCTACATCTAAATTTGAAGCAAGGTGCAAGTTCTCTTCTTCATTAAAATGAGTGTATATTGTTAACTCAGCAGTGTATGACTTGTAATACAGCCTTTGAAGACAGCGAACACATGGTAAATTTGGCATACATTGACTAAAATCTCTTAATTACTAACAACGTTTGAATCAGTTCTCATTACAATTTATATAATTAAGAGTATAATTTTTGAGAAAAATTTGATTCAGAATTATTTGCTTATATTAAATAGATTTGTTTGCTTTGAAAATTAGTGTTTCGGCTTAAAACCGAAAAAATATTCACAAGAAAATCAATTGGAAAATGTTCATCTATCGAAATTCAAGCTATCGATTTGAATAAAACATTGAGAATTTATTGATTACTAAATTTTTCTTTTTAAAAATGTTATGTTGTAAAATAGAATTAGTTGAATTATTATATTGATTCATTTATTTTTACATGACCACATTCATTGAAATCTCAATAAATTTCCACCCTAAAGTAATGAGTTTATGTTAGTAAATGATAAAACTCTGGAGAATCTAAATTAATTTTATTTTTCTTCAAATTAATCCACTGGAGTAAAATGCATACCCTGATTCTGAAATACTGATTTTCATTAGCAACTATTTAGTTTCATATACTAAAATTAGCAACTATTTAGTTTCGTATACTAAAATTAGCAACTATTTAGTTTCATATTCTAAAATTAGCAACTATTTAGTTTCATATACTAAAATTAGCAACTATTTAGTTTCATATACTAAAATATATTGTAGACATACAGTAGGTAAACGAGAAAAATATTAATGTTAGTTTTTTAATTATTTTCAATGAATTTAAACGATTAAAAACCTGTATAATGTTTTTTGTTTTTACATTTATTCCCCTTGGAAACACATCAAATATTGCTTTATTATCTTAGGAGTATTGCAATAATAAAGAAATGTTTAAATTAGCCAAAAATAGTAAATTCTTTTTTAAAATACATGTTTTTCTTAATTACGTATGTTACGCAATCATCAAATATTGAAACCTTTTTCTTTTACGGTACATGAAGTAATTAAAACAACGACAAAATTAAAGATTCAACCAATGAAAACTCTTAACTAAAGAGTAAAGATGATTTGACGAAAAGTAGTTTTCTTTCTTGATAGAATGAATGAACGACGAAAAAAATTCTTACCTGTTGCTTAAAATAATTATGGACAGTTCGTGTGTAAAGCCAGTCAGCAACTCCTGATCTGATCGAAATAAAAGTTCAACTTTTAATTTTCGTTATTACGCTGTAATAAAATAGTTCGATTGGAAAGATCAAGTGAACTGCAAAGTAGTTAATAGGATAACTGGTGTGTCTTTTCTGAGTGAGTATATATTTGTAGCATGCGACTTTGTTAATCATCTGGTGTTGACATATATTTTGAACATTCAAAAAAACAAGGTATTGTAAATTTTCGATTATCCATATAATCACATGAGAGGGACACAAATTTAAGCGGGATATTTTAACTTTTGAATTAAAGAGCTTTGTTGTGGGCATGTATAGACACCCACTGGAAGCAAATATATTTTTCAATATATCTTAAATAAATGTAAATGATATTTAATCAAATCAACTAAAGTAATCATTAAATGAACTGATCACCGTCGAACATTTTCTGTAGATTGCTGCTTTAATATTTGGAGATTTTTAATTAAATTTACTCGTCCCAGGTGGAATGCGTAATCGATGATATAGCGTAATCGAATAAAATTGAGAATTAAAAGAATTGTTTTAAAAAAAGTCTAACAAATATTTTCCTTTTTTAATAATTAACTTTATTCTATTTATTGACATTGAAACAATAATTATATCAAATTATTAATAATTATAATAAAGAAGATATTTAAACTAGTGTTGATTGATTGATTTTTTTACGGTTTATGAACTATTTGTGGTTTATTTAAAATCGAAGCATATTTTGGGTTGCAAGAATAATAATTTTTTTTAGAAAATGAATACTACACTAAAATCTTTTAAGAATAACAATGATATTTCAGACAAAAAGTCTCACTATTTAAACCATAGTTGTGTGGGGGAGATGGATTTATATCCTTTTCAAGGTTATATGTGCTTGACAATAGTAGCGTACTGGTTACTGTTTAAAAACGCACTCAACATGAAAGTACTACCACATTTAATCTAGCACAGATTAGAATTATTATTATTATTATTCCCCCACATTATAAATTAGAATATAAATCCCAAAACATACTAATATTCAATGAAACGTGTATAAAAGAAGGGTTGCTGTCTCTCTCTCTCTCTCTCTCTCTCTATATATATATATATATATATATATATATATATATATGTATGTGTGTGGGTGGGTGCGTGCGTGTGTGTGGAGGACTCCAGCGTCGTCTTCGATGCATGATGGTTCAATAATTCAGTTGGATTCAGGAATGAACAGACACACAACCCTATACATATGATTTAATTATAGTGGTAAATGCTTGTGCTTCTCATTTCGAGTATCTATCCATTACACACCGGCACATCCACCACACACACACACACACACGCATACCCACTACCCCTCACACACACACACACACACACACACACACACACACACTATATATATATATATATATATATATATATATATATAATGTGATCCCTGAGGTCAAAACGAAGCAGCGACAGTCTGTCCCATGCTTCAACGCATCTTCAGGCCTAACGCCGGTTGTTGTTGTCGGCTTTTATATTTACATACGCCCTATTGTTTGATATTCAGCACTTTTCCCCATAAATATAACATACGTTGAAACTATATTTTATTATATATATATATATATATATATATATATATATATATATATATCGGTAATTGCGTAGAAGGTTAACAAGAGTGTAGGTATTCAAATTTGGCTAGATATTTTTGAGGGATAGAATAAAACAGACGATAAATAGGAAATACTGACGGTGCTTTATTTTTTCATATTTCTAACAGATTCAGCGATTTATTTATGACAAAATGATACCAGATATGAGTAAATTGGATTTACGTTGAACATTTTTCATATTAATTTTCAATGTTTTTTACTGTCGCCACAGTAATATGAATTCCTTTGCAGCTGACAGATTTCTTTATTTATTTTGTTAATAAATTGATAAATGAGAGAGAGAGAGAGAGAGAGAGAGAGAGAGAGAGAGAGAGAGAAAGAGTGTGTGTGTGTGTGTGTGTGAGAGAGAGATGGGGAGAGAAGGAAAAGCAAAAGGGGGTAAGAATGAAGAAAAAGAAAGTAAGAGAAAGAGAAGGTAAGGGAGAGAGATAATGAGAACCAAGGGTGAGTAAGAAAAGCAAAACAAGTGAAAGAGAAAAATAGAGAGGGAGATATGGAAAGGAAAGTAATAAGGAGATTGAACGTGGAAAAGAGAGAAAGAAAGGACAGAACGAAGGTGAGAAAGAAAGAAAAGAGAGCTAAAGAAAGACGATAGACAAAAAATAAAGAAGTGAAAGTGCAAAAGGGATCGAAAGTGGAAGAAGACGAGAGAAAGAGAAGATGAGAGATTGAGCCAAAGAATAGGAACATGAAAAAGACAGATGGAAAAGATAGAGAGGAAGAGGGAGAGAACGACAGCATGAGGGAGAGAGGGAAAATGAAACGGATAAAAGAAAGAGAAGGAGTAGAGGGAAAAAGAGAGAGATAAAAAGAAGGAAAAAGGGAGAGAGAGAGAGAGAGAGAGAGAGAGAGAGAGAAAGAAAAGATAATGAGAGAAAAAAGTTGCAATTAAATATCCTCATTCAAATGTTACAAAATGGAAAGTAATTATCTGTCTTATTATTTCTGATTATTATTTTTTTTTTTTTATTATTTCTGCCTGTCTGGTAATACTTTCTGACATCTATCTATCTATCTATCTATCTATCTATCTATCTATCTATCTATCTATCTATCTATCTATCTATCTCAGTCTGTTAATACATATCTATCTATGTGACACTCACTGGGTGCTTCGACATAGTGTAATGTTTAGAAAGCTTGTCTCGCGAGATCAGTTATGACTGTGGAGTGAGTTCGATCCTCATACTTTTGGCCTTGTGCAACAACTAAACTGCGCTTAGTAAATCGATCTCAGTCTGTTTATATTTATCTCTGAGGAGGAGTTGAAAAACTCTTGCTTCAACCAAGAAGAATGGCCAATTCGCATTTTCGTTCTTTGTCTTCTTTTCTTTCCATACGTCCAGTTTTGCTTTTATCTTTTTTACTCTTCTAATTTCTTTCTTCTTACATCTTCCCTATTCGTCATCTGCTATTCAGATTTCTAGTTCTATGCCTTTTTCATATATGACATTCCGTTCTTCTTCTTCTTCTTCTTCTTCTTCTTCTTAATCCATCTTATTTTTTTAATCGACAAGATTTTCAAGATATCCATTATTTCTTCGGTCCACTAGATGCCCCTGACAGTTCTGATAAACCAGGCTGCTAACAATTAAGAAAGAAATAAGTAATGATAAACAATACAGGCTTCTCTAAAATAAGTGTCAAACATGAAGCGATTTAATTACACAGAACGCGCGGAAGCAGGCATGTTTGCTCCAAGCAGAATGCAAGTATCCCTAAGAACAGTTAAAAATCCAATAAAACTGCTAAAGAACACAAAATACATAGTTAAATAAATCAATGACGAAAAGAAATCGCTAAAATCACCCGTCCCTGTGGATAAAAGATTTTTTCCCGCGCTAGGATCTCATGATGTGTATGCGCATGCGCAGTAAATATCAGTTATTTCCATCTCGCTGTATTTGAACTACGAACAATGCTATTGTTTACACTCTGTTCGAAATTGCTTTTCTTGGGTAACATTTTTTTTTTTAATTCGTTTTATTTTCTTTAATATCCTTGCTGGAAAGTTTATTTCTTCTGTTTCTATGCTTTTCTTCCTTACATCATTTTTATTATGTGAGTTTATCTTTAACTTAGCGATCTACACTGTTTATTCACTCGAGGTATTGTTAGATGCGACCGTGTGATAAGATAAGAATTTGCCCGTGTATCTATAACGGTGTATGAAATTTTTAGTTTTTGCTTGTGTAGTTAATGACCTTGGAGTAAGAGATAATGAATAGGAGACGATGTCAAATTTTAGCCGCTAATAATTTTGGAAAATCATATAACTTAAAATCCCACTACATATGCTTCAACATAGGAAGGATGTGCGCGATAACGGTTAGAAAGGTGATCCGAGTTCAAATTTCAGGCTAGCCTGTTGCGTTCACTTTCACACAAATATTATCTCCTGCCCCACACACAACCCATTATGGGTTGTTTAGAAGGGTTGATTGGGTTCTCGATCTTCGGTTGTCAGTTCAGGACATGAAAACTCTAAATTCACACACTAATCTGAAGATAGGCTCATTCAGACTTTTTAGCCGTAGATACTCCCCCACTTTTGCAACGGCTAGAATATATATATATATATATATATATATATATATATATATATATATATATATATATATATATATATATTCTTACAAACCTAATGGCTTATGGGATCATGTCTGTATAAGGAACATGCAAAAGTGATATTATTACATGTCTGTTAGAGGTGATCAGATAAATTTGTTTCACCCATTGATTTCAGAGAAGATTGTGACGCTAATCTCCTCTGATTTGCAGTAGTGTTCTCTGATGGCCGCCCGTAGACTGCATGACGCTCTGCAGTGTGTTGTGATGAAAGTAGGTTTTGCTTTCATTCAAGTGATGGTCATTTACGTGTGGCGTAGAGATGAGGAACGACTTTTAGATTTTGTTCGACCACGATTCATAAGATTACCAATTGGTATTATGTTTGGTACCATAAATAAAAAAATCTTGTTCATCTTTGGTAATTGGGGAGATATATGCAGCATATTAATATGAAGTCTGAATACTATTGATCAATCTCTTGATTTTTAACATGGGCATATATGTTCTCTGTGTGTGTCTGTGTGTTATCTATCTATCTATCTATCTATCTATCTATCTATCTATCTATCTATCTATCTATTAATTAGTGTTAGGAATAGTTGTCCAGGGATCGTTTTTTCAGGTTTAGATAGAAGCGTGCTTTCTTGAATGCTAATTTTCGATGCATGAATATCCTTTTCATTCGGAGGAAGAGGGAATCACACATTGCCACTTTTGTACTTTTTCCATAATGTGCTAAGCCTAGTGAAGATCCCAATTTAGACATCATATATCAGAATAAGATCAAGAAAACACGAACAAAATCACATGCATACAGACACACACACACATATATATATATAACATTTCCGATAGATTATATCTATAAATGGACAATATGAATAAAAAATCTCCTGCACACCTTCGTTTATTAGGTATTGAACTGTATGACTTCACGTCCATGATCTTATCTGCTTTTTTCGCTAACCTGATGAATATTCATGAGCTCTCCGAAACCCCCAAAATTTAAAAACCAATAACATTTTTCTCTTGTATATAAATACTTGTCATAAAATGATATTTTTACATTTGCCTTGATAAAGTCCGCCAGAAGACGAAACGCGTCGACTAAGATATGTTTTACCTTTGTCTTTATATATATATATATATATATATATATGTGTGTGTGTGTGTGTGTGTATGTGCGTATATAGTGTTTCACCAGTATCATATATGTACATATAGATACTGTGTAGGTGCAAACGTATATTTCTGCTTTGAATGCTGAATACTATTAGAGAAACACACATAATCTAAAGATTTTATTGCACTTTGTTGATTGCGTCCGACATGAGACAGAAGCACCTAATTAGTATGTAGCCTACACAATTCCTATCGTATTTCGTAGAGAAAATTGCCGTTTATATTCTTATTTCTATTCCTAGATTAAGATGTATTGGTTTCCACTAATAAATATCAAATATTCGTTTATCATTCGTGTTTACTTTAAAAAATAATTGCAGAAAGAGGTTTTAGATTCTTCATCATAAAATTTTAAATACTTCTTATGCTAAATCAGGTTGTCTTTAGTTTGGGAACCAGGATTTTAAAGGCATTTAATAATTGATAGATGAATTTTGCTCAGTGAAGAATTTTCGCTTATATGTTACCTCGTGTGTAACGTCATCATAATGCATAAAAATTGTGTTAATAGGACTTGCTTGGCTTATACCAATGGATTACTACCTATACATGCATATATATATATATATATATATATATATATATATATATATATATATATATATATATATATAAACACCCATTCGTATAGTGAATATTTTAGATCAAAATTCTGTTACTAAAAATCCGTGTCATGCTAAGAACTCACTGATGAATCCTCGTGTACGCGTATACGCTCACGCATATATATGTGTATGTCTTTGTGAGGGTGTGTATGTAAGAATGTGTGTGCATGTGTGCCTCCATATATGTACTGAACATTTCGAAGCAGTCATTTCCTAAGAAAATCTCTAAATATCAGTTCAGCTACAGACACACAAGACAGAAAGAAAATCTAATCTCGTTCGACTTTCCGCAACAAAAAGGCAAAAAGCTATTAAACTGTTCATCTGAAAAGCAGTCAGCCATTTTTAAATCCTTTGGCCACGTAAGTGAAAAGTGAATGATTTAGTAGAATCTGGAAACGATGGTGTGTGTGTGCGTGTGTTTGATACATAGATAGATAGAGGAGTGTGTGTGTGTGTGTGTGTGTGAGGGAGAGCGAGAGAGAGGAAAATGGTGGTATATTTAAAAAGACAATATGACTGCGCAAAGGAAACACCAACCAAATATTCCATGAAGAAATAAAAGAGAAAGAAAATAATGTTAAGGAAAAAATGTAAAGAAAAGAGAGCCAATGAACTTACTGGACAATTTATTATGAAAGAAAAAAAAAACTTTATATCTTTTTGCATATTCTTTTTCTCGCAAACAAAAAGGAGTTTAATAGGTTTTGCTATAAGATGTTCATTTTATTGCTAATATTCTTGCTCTTTAACTTTCCTCCACTTATTCACCTTTACAATATTTTCTTTTAAATTCCGCTTACTTTCTTATCAGTGTTGCTATCACTGTTTTATTTTACATAGTTTCATTGATTATTACCTCTTTTTTCTTTACCACATTTATTTTTCATTCTTCCTTTTCTTTCTTTCTTTCTTTCTTTCTTTCTTTCTTTCTTTCTTTCTTTCTTTCTTTCTTTCTTCACGCTTTCATCATATTGTTCTTCTTCCTTCATCCAGTAACAATCCGTACGAAAAGCCCAGATATTATAATTATAAACCTTGTGTTCACTTAGAATGCAATGAAAGTAACGTGTATCATAGTCCGGAAACAAAATCACCGAAATGCGTTGACATTCCCACGGGCCATAAAACAGCATGCAAAAAGCTATAATACATGCACCCCAGCCACCCACACGTAAAATATCGATAGTTTTCTTACGATTTAGGAAGTTTCAATCTGAATTAATCTATCTATCTATCTATCTATCTATCTATCTATCTATCTATCTATTGTAGTGGACGATAATACTAAACGATTTTTTATTTGTGTGCAAAAGTAAGATTAAAACTTAAAAGAATTTGAATTTAGCCACTCATCATGTCTACCCAATCAGAAGCTATAAATACTTCTAAACATAACGCTATTTGGTTAACAAAATTTCATAAATATATCCTTTTGAAATGTAAATAATCATCATTCAGTTGATTTTTTTAAATTTTACCGTGTCTGTTTCAATCAATTTACTCACTTCCGATCAGTCTCTCTCTCAAATCTCTCTCTCTTTCTTTCTTTCTCTCTCTCCCTCCCTCTCCATATATATATATATATATATATATATATATATATATATATATATATATATATGAATCCCAGGTTAGTGGTGCTAGTGTGTACATCGGTAACTGTAAAAAATAAATTTTCAATTACTATTGTTAAACTGAGAGATTAAAATAATAATTGAATGTTAGTAAGAATGTGTACTGACGAATAATGTATTGTGTATGCACTAATCAAATATTGGTATTTAAAAATTTTAGCGCACTAATCGAAAACGCATTAATCGATGGATTCCTATATATATATCGTCGTGGCTTGACGATTGCATCTAACATGAATCAGACTGTCGCCTCTAAGTTTTGACTTCTATATTGACTTCATTTATATTTACACACGCTCTGTCTCTGATACTGAGTACTTTACCCCATAAATATAGCACGTCTTAAGACTATATTTTCTTCATATAAACACCTCTCTCAAAGTAGCACTTAAAAGAATCCAATAAAACACCTACAATAAAATGAAATTAATATGAAAAGCTAGAAGATGTAAGCCATTGAATGACCCATGTCCTTTGTACTTACATGAGAAAAAATATATTACTAGGTTTATATAAACAATAAAAGTTTACTAAATCAGAGAAATTAATTAGCTATTTTTCCGTCATTGTCATAAATTTTACTTAAATAATATTTAAATATAAAAAAAAATTGTTACCTAATAATATACATACTTATACTTGATGTGAAAATAATTCTACATACTGTAAGTGATTCCAATACATTTACTTGTTCTAAAAAGAAATATAGTATATTAAAAATTAAAAGTGAAAATATTTTTCATATCGTAGTTAAATAAGACGTATTCTAACCTAAATACCCCACAAAAATCTGTAAGTATACAAATAGAAAAAATGCCGTAAGAATTTTTGCCGTTAACAATATTAAAAAAAAAAATCCAGACGACATGCAGTTAACGGATGTCAGAATTCATTGAAAAATACATCCCTACCCCTACCAAAACGTAACTAATAACTGATACATCAAAATACAGCGATAATGAACACGCAAACACCCCTTGTCTAGATGAATGGATTTCTCTGTATCCTTGGAAACGTGAATTATGATTTTTTGCTGTGCCTTTAAAACCCAGAAATTTTAAAAGTTACTCCAAAATTCGCTTGAGGATGAAATGGAACTAATGTCTTTAATTTAATTGCAAAATTAAATTCGCAGATTTTAGCTTCCATTTTTAAAACATGGTTAGAACTGTGTAGTGGAAAAACCATATTTTAAATCAATTAATTTATACTATTAATACTCTGTAAATTTACATTGAGAACTATTCTGTAAAAATAAAAATATCTATAAGAACACCAGATTATATATCTTACTGTTCTTTCTTTTTATTTACACACACACACACACACACACACACACACGCGCGCGCGCATATATATATATATATATATATATATATATATATATATATATATATATGTACTGACATGCTAAAAGTTATGGAGTAGCTGTGTAGTCTTTTGTGGGTTGCCTAGTGCATTACTTTGTGACAACACTTACTGTGGACAACTCTCAAGATGTTATTGCTCAACGTGCGTTTAGTCTGTAAGTTTTGAGCTTGTGTAATAAATGTCACGTCAAGTTGCTTGCTGAAATTCGACGGGCGAGAGGAGATCCTGTACAGTACTAATTCATCTATCCCTTGACTTTTGATATTTCAATTTATATAGTAATTTAGATCCAAAATATTCGACACAATACACAGGGGAAACATGCAGAAATTGAAAAACACGTATCTATGAACGCACAAGGAACCTCATAAATCACAACTTAAGAAATATACTAGCCATACACAGAAGTAAATTCGAGCACAATTTTGATCTAAAAAATGCCACACTCATGAAAAGAGAAAGTAATTTACTCAGAAGGAAAATCCTCGAAAGTACCGCCATCGAATATTATCAAAATATCAATCTACGCCCCGGTTTTGTTCCCAATTACGCATTTCCTGAAAGAATTAATACTCTCCCAGGCAAACATACACAACAACAAACTCTTAAATCCACAATTCCATTCTTTGAAGGGGTACATCACAAACGTCCATCTCATACCATTGCAATGGTATCACAATCGAAACAATATTCATTTAAAAAATATTGAATAATACTCGCTTATTTTACTTTTCACCAGACTTTGAATTAGAACACTGCTCTCCACATGCTTTGACTGACCTTTCAACCACCTGATGGACATTCATGAACGTTCGCAAATTTAGGAGCCTAGATAAAACAATAACACCCATGGCCTTTATCTATATAAACACGTGCAGCATAATAAATCCTACATTGCTTGATTATGTCACTCAGAAGCCGAAACGTGCCGGCTAAGTATAGTTTCTTTTTGTCACTTTTTATTCATATATATATATATATATATATATATATATATATATATATATATATATATATATATAATATTAGGATAGTACACCGAAAACATGCCGAAATCAGTACACAATTGCAGTCAAGTTTCGATGTCAATCAATGCATCTAATTAGGCGATTGTAAATTACTACCGAGTGAACGATTTATTTAGATTTAAAAGCAAAATACAATCTCTTTTTACGAAAAAAGAAAAAGGGGGTGTATAAGGTTTGTGGGTTTTACTCTGATCAACCAATCAATTATAACCTACAATAAATTTAAAGTAAGCGAAGAAGCAAAAATTAAAAAAAAGCAGCCATAAACAGGGGCAGATATGAATGGATACATAAATTATACAACCTAGACAATGCCATTTCCTAAGAAATAAAATTGAAGTGGAGAGGTAATTTAACAAAATGTTAAACAAGTTATATGCTTTTTAAGTTTCCTACATAAAAATGTTCATAGTTGATAAATAAATAGTTTTTTTTTTAAAGAAAGTACTAAATAATTTAAACGTATAGAATTATTATAGAATTATTTGGTAAATTAATATGCAACTGTTAAATAAAGATTCTTCATAACAGATGTTAACAACAATAACCAATCAAGGTAAAATGTCAAAAATACCAACCAAATACCAATATACCTGTACAAGATGTTACTCATACTACCAGGAGATTAATAAAAAATTGTGTTAAATCCAAATTATCTTACAAATAGAAAGATAAGCCATATGATGCAACGCAGTACAACTAAAATCTAAGAAAAAGCATAATCAAATTTCAAAGTTTAATTAAATTGTCAGGTAAGAAGTAAACTATGTTTACAATTTACAGTTGATTCATTCATTTGATTTAAAGAAATTTTCTCTGAATTTGATAATTTCCAATTTTTCATGTAAGCAAAGAAAACTGGGTTCATATAAAGATCTACATGTCCTTGGCGTTTTTAAAAATTTCCGTTTCATCTTAGGAGCCCTATTATCATTTTTGCGATGCATTATTTCTGTAAGTACTATTGGTGAAGGACAAGGTAAGTTGATACCACCTAGTCTTGAAAGAATTATTAGTACTATCAATGTAGAATTTTTCAACCTTCGGATTGTCTATTGTAGAGATAGTATAAAGATAAACAAGCGATTTAGTTAAATATTTGTTTGGCAATGGGCAGTGGTCGGAATTCCTACGATTACAGTGGCCGTTATCATTAACAATTTTTTCCTTTGAACGTGTATTATGATTATTTAATTGGTTTCAAATTTTATTAATTATATATTAATATATATATATATATATATATATATATATATATATATATATATGAAGAAATATACTCTTAAGGTGTGCTATATTTATGGGATAAAGTGCTCAATATCAGAGATAGAGCGTGTGTAAATATAAAAGTGAACATAGAAGTCAACACTTAGAGGCGACAGTCTGTTTCATGCTATATGCAATCGTCAGGCCACCTGACGTCGTGGCCTGATGATTGCATTTAGCATGAAACAGACTGTCGCCTCTTAGTGTTGACTTCTATGTTCACTTTTATACTTATATATATATATATATGAAACGAACAATCTAGGACGTTGGGTAGAATTTTGGTGAGATATCTCAAGTCTAATAACAAAAGTACCTTCCAGCAATAAGTAAAAGAAATAAACGATGCCAACCAGTAGGTATAAGACAAACTTGAAAACATGTTTTGTCAGGAAGTGTTGTAATAATTCTTGAATTGAGAATTGGAAGTAAAGGAAAATCTTACAGTCTCTTCTTCGTCACGAAATCTTTGGCTTCCCTTAGCTCCCAGTTACAGCTCACCACTTTTTAAACTTGCCTGCCGGTTTTGATCTGGATTTTCCCACGGCGGGACTAGCAACAATTCATTTGATCATGTACACGAGGAAGTTAGATAAAATTTTTCTGGGTAAAGTTACCTGTCAATTCATGGACTGAAAAAACAAAACAAAAAAACAAAAAACAAAAAAAAAAGAAGGATGTAACCCTGAATATATACGAAGCGCGTGATAAAATGTTTTCTGGCCGACCCTTTTTCTTTTGCAAAATGAGAACAATTTATCAAACATAAAGATGTTTTTGTGGAAAGTCTTCTTGGTAAGGCCGGGGAATTTCAGTAAACCCTGATATATATATATATATATATATATATATATATATATATATATATATATGGATAGATAGATAGTTTACTGTGTAGCAAAATTTTGACTTTGTTTTACCTTTGGTTAGTCTAGTAAGCAAAGGAAATTTTATATCCTTTACAACTTCGCTTTTTGTGACATGGACATCGATGTTTTGAAACTAACCTATTTTCTATTACATTCCAGACAAATTCAGAACTGAGTTACTGAAGGAAAATTTTCTAGAACTTTCTTTAAGTTTCAAGTACTTTCGAGAAGTTTCTAAAAGTTTCAAGAATTTCTAGAAGGTTCTGGTTACATAGATGGCATTATAAATAGATGGAACGTAAGCCCTACAGTTCAGTTGACTTCTAGTTGTCAAAGTGGAGACAAGCCGTCGTTGATAGATGCATTTACAGATGGCCTCAAGAGATTGGAAGCAGTCGGCAGAGGCATTTTGCTATGTCTGTGTTGAAATTATCAAGGGAAAAACGAAAAAGTATCCTGTGGCAATGTGTGAGGCCTACAGGGCATGTTTTTGCATGACGTTCGGGGATTAAGACAAACCTTGGGTACCTCATTTCACCTTCAGACTCTGCAAAAAGAACTCTTAAAGATAAGATGGAAAGTTTTGGGTTTCTTTTTTAATTTAAATATTTTTACTTTTATTTTTTAAAACCAGTATTAATGAAAATATGTATTAAATGTTTGAACAATCGCGCATCAGTTTCCTCAGTATCATGGATATTTTCTATATAGGATCACTGGCAAGTGCCATAATAATACGCAATATTATGGATGTTCACTATTCCAGATTCCGTTTTTTTGTGGCATTTGCTAAATTAATTCGGCTCCAAAGTCTGAATTTAATATATCTAGCCTACGAATTTTTAGAAATTTCAAAAATCAAAAATGTACGTTTTTAGAATTTTTCATTAACACTGGGTAAAATATATTCGTATTTTTATTTTCATATTTGCAGGATGGCACACAGGGGAAAATACAGCTATGATATTTGCAATCCCACGAATTTGAAGGGAACCCACTGATCACTGCAAGGTGAACTTTACCAAACAATGAGCTGGCAAGAATGTACCTACTATCCTATATACAGACCTTCTGTCATCTATCGCCCTAGTGCCACATACCCTGAGTTTCTCGTATCCATTCCTCCAAAGAGAGAGCAACCATCTTCAGAAGAGAACGGCAATTTAGAAGAGGATGAAGTCATTGATCTATATAATAGAAGTATAGCTGATGAGAGAAATCCATACTACCCCAACCAAAAAGACCTCAAAGACCTGATCAGAGATCTTGGTCTCACAAATTCCAACACCAAGCTTTTGACATCAAGACTTAAGCAATGGAATTTCTTAGATAAAGGTCTGGAAGTTGCAGATCAGAGAAAGCATCTCTAGTGTTTTTCAAGTTTTTCATTCGTCAAGATGGACATTGCTTCTGCCACAGTGTCACCGGTCTGTTTGAGACACCTGGAATCGCCTATAACCCCTGCAAATGGTGCATCTTCCTTGATAGCTCATCCAGAAGCATCAAAGCCGTGCTGCTTACCCTGGTTCACTCGATCCAACTCAAAGCGAAATAAAGCAGTGTTAAGATATTGTTAGATGCCTTGGAATGTGAAGAATACGGCAGGGAGGTTGTCGGAAACTTGGAAATGGTGGCCTTCCTGATGGATATTCAGGGCGGCTATTACCATATATTTTTGCCTTTGGGACAAACTAGAACACTACCACAGGCGGGATTGACCCCAGCGGACCGATTTCAGTGTGGGGAGGAACAACGTTAAATGGGAGTCACTGTTAGACGCCCGGAAAGTATTGTTTTCACCACTGCATTTAACACTGGGACTTATGGAATAATTTATCACAGCTCTAAATAATGATGTGCAGTTTCTTCAAGTACCTTCCAGACTTCTTCCGTAAACTGTCTGCGGCAAAATCAAAGCCGGTGTCTTGGTCGAACCAAAATAAAGAAGTTCATAATGTGCAAATAATTCCCCAATAAGCTCATTAAGACGGAGAAAGCAGCGTGGAACAGCTTTGTTGCAGTGATTCGGAGCTTCTTAGGGAATGTGGAGCTTGTTGGGACCGTAGTGAAGAACTACGGCAAAATTCAAGGGGTGTACTGAGAGGAGGAAGGCGAACGTTTTCACTAGACTTTGAACGTCATTACTAAGAATCGTATAATGAAAACATGATGGGAGACTATATTTGGGGATTGATTCGTGAAAGTACTTTACAGTGTAAGCGTAAATCGCGAAAAACTACTCATTTCTAAATTTGTTGTTATCTCTTTTGTGTAACCTTAGAATAAATAAATGCTACTTTTGAGTCTGATGTCATATCACAGATGAGATTGTCTATCCGTAAAACTAGTAGTAATCTCATATCTCTTTCTCGCTCTCTGTTAGTTCATATGTGCTGTCATGTCTTTTCACAGCTTCCCGTCTTTTGTTGCTCTCAAGAATAATTTTGATTCATGAATCATCTTCTACCAGATACACAAACATTTAAGTAGATTAAGTGCTCTTGTATGGCGGTTAATGCTGGAAAATATCCTCAGACGAAGATGAGATTTGGAGCAACCGAAATGTGGTTCTACAGAAGGATACTGAGAATACCATAGATCGAATATATGAGCAACGGCGTTCAGTAGATCATATAAACAAGAAGGGCACTTATAATTTACATCAGGAATAGACAGTTATAATTTCTAGGTACATAATGAGGAAAGAGAACTTGGGGAATTTGATACTCACAGTACAGACTGAAGGCAAGAGGGACAGAAAAGAACAACGCCTAACATAGCTAGCGAGATTGAGGGAATGGATAGCGGAGAAGGTTTTGGAAGATGGCGAAAAGACAAAATTTATTGACAGTTACAAAAGAAGTTGTGGAGAGCCATGATCGCCAACCTCCTGAGAGGACTCGGCACAAAGAGAAAGAAGACTCGCTGTTTTTCTGTGTTAAACCTGCATAAGAAACATTAAGGGTCTCGCCTTAAACAACTAGCAAATGTTTTGAGGTATTCAGGAAAAAATAAACACTTATTTATTTTTATTTTTACCTCCCCAGCATCATTGTAAACCCAAATACCTAATAACACAATGTTGATTAAACAACTATAATTGGATTGTCCGTGGCCAGTAGTCAAGGGACAGTGACAATCAACAACCATCACTCACGTATCAATCTCTATCTCGCCTTTGTAGAATTTTCCCTTAAAAACAATGTTAAAACGGCAAGGAAAAAATTCACAACATGAGTGATATGTTTTGCACATCTCTCTGCATAGTAGTAGTCGTAGTTCTCCGTGTCCTGAGTAGCAACCGGGTTTGCTAAGCATAGCTACCCTATGTTCGCCAGTTGTTCTCTATTTACGCTTGTCTATCTAATTTGCATACGATACTATACCTCCCTGAATCGCAGAGGACGTATACCCTTGTTTTCTCTTTTACTATTCCTGATTATTTTCGTATTCTGTTGTGCTTCCTCTTGGCTATCTTGTTTTTCTTTAATGGTGATCTCAGTTTCTCTTCATTTTCTTCTTCATACTCGTCTCTCTTTCCATTCTCACTTTTTTCCATCTCCTGCTCTGTTCCACGTTTGCATCTTTCTTTCTCTTCTTGTTCTTGATGTTCCATTTCTACGTTATCCAGTTTGTTTCTACTTCTGATCTGATCTGCATGCGTCAGTATGTGTTGTCCCTTTTTCTCAAGTATAGCCGTGTTGTGTCTTTTTTGTATCAGGAAATTTGCTTCTTCTGGGTTAACCTCTTTATTCTTTCTATACCATAGCTTTTATTTCGGGTCTTCCTTTGTCTCTATTTTGAGTCTATTTAGAGAAAGAACGCCCGCTTCTACACAGTGTATTATTTTATCTTCAGCATTTTCCTGTTTTTCTTCTGTTTCATTCTTAAACTGTAATCTTGATAAAGGGTCTACATGACGGATAGTGTTCCTTTTAACGTATACTATGTCGAAATCGAAGGCCATGATTTTATTGTCTACTGTAAAATTCTTGACGATGTAACTTTTGGCAATTCTTTTCTCGGATTAAAAATGAATCCTAATGGTTTGTGGTCCGATTTTAATAAGAATTTTTTCCTATCAAAAAGTTTTATGCTCTTTCCATCTTCCATACAATCGCTAGTGCTTCTTTTGAATATTCGAGTAGTTAGTTTCTGCTGACGTTAACCTTCTTGATCTGTACATGATTGGATGTTCTTCTTGTGATAGAATAACAGCAATCGCCTTTTCACTAGCGTCTGTGGTTAACGTTACTTGTTTTTGTGGATCAAAGGCTTTTATTATTGGTTTATTCCTCATTAGTTTCTTTAGTGTTTCAAAAACGATAGTTTGCTTTTGTGTCCAGTTAAATTCATTGTTTTTTGCGTAATTTTGCAAATGGCACTATTATGTCGTTGTATTTTGGTATGTATTTACTATAGAAATTTATTAGCCCCCAAAAATATTCTCATTCTTTTTTACTTGTTGGAGCAGCTATTTTTGTTAATTGGGTGATATGTCTTCTTTTCATATTTTGATATCCTAAATATATGATATCTTCTTACAGTCAAAATTACACTTGTCTTTGCTTACAGTTATGACAGACTTTTTTAATCTTACTAAAATTTGCTCTGTTTATATTTTAATTCTTCTTTAGTTCTTGCCCCTGCACATATATCGTCCTAATATATCATTATATTTTTTCTTTTTTCTAATAAGATTCTTTCAATTGTTTCTTGAAAAATATGGTTCGAAGTCTTTTCTCCAATCGGTAGACGAGTCGATCTTATTAAGCCTATAGGGGTATTTATCGTGGCGATTTCCTTGAATTTCTCGTCAATTTCTATTTGCTTGTATTGTGCCATGGGATCAATTTTTGCAAAGTGTTCCATTTTTGCTAATTCGTGGCTCGCAGTTTCGATATTTGGCAAAAGAAAAGAGTCTGAACATATCTGGTGATTTACCCCTACCTTGTAAATCACCACATATCCTTAAATCTCCGCTAGGTTTATTATCGCTACTATCGGTGACGCCCAATTACTACCACCTTGAGTTACTCTTTCTAGTATATCTCGTATCGTTTTGCTTAATTTGGCTACCACCAAAGGCAGCATATGAATTGGAAATTTTCATGACTCTATGTATTTTGGGTGATAATTTTCTTTTAGTCGAATGTTTGCTTTATAGCCTTTCAATAAGTCTATTTCATTTTCTTCCGCATCCATGGAATTAATTAGTCTCGCTGTATCTTTTTTTTTTAAGCATAGCGCCCCGAGCAAGGCATGAAGCCACTAGGATGCAGGGTGGTGCAGAAGATTTGTAGCAAGAGCAGATAGGAGTGATAGAAGAAAGGATGAAGGGAAGGGTAGTGTGTAGATCAAGGTAACTGGAGATGTCGACTGACATTACATTTGAATAGTTGGAGATTATAGCTATCAGGAAAACAGTAATTGGGAAGGGTGTTCCACAGGCGAGAGGTGCGAGGTATGAAGCTATTGGAGTAGAAGAGACGGATACATTTTAAAGTTTCTACAGTGTAAGGGTGAGAGCGGGATGCCAGCCTCGTAAGGCGTTTGTATTCATGGAGACTGGGGACCAGGGAAAGCAGTTCATCGGAGCAGTTGCCATGAAAGTCTTTGTAGAAGAGACAGAGAGAGGCGACGGCGCGTCTGTGAGATAGTGGCTGCAGGCGAGACGCCAGATCAGGGCCAATCACATTACATATCCGTCTCTGGATCTTGTCAAGACCATATATGGCAGCAA
Organism: Acanthosepion lycidas; assembly: GCA_963932145.1. Lineage (NCBI taxonomy): Eukaryota > Metazoa > Mollusca > Cephalopoda > Sepiida > Sepiidae > Acanthosepion > Acanthosepion lycidas. The sequence goes on from OZ010597.1 coordinate 708,010, forward strand.
TACTCCATGCAAGGGCGAATGGTCGTTTTGTATATTTGAAGTATCGATTCAGGGGAGAAAAATTTCCTGGCGCGGCACAGAGAGCCAACTTTCCTCGCGGTGGACGATGCAATTGACTCAATGTATTTGTTCCATCTCAGGTCATCAGTCAACGTGAGACCGAGCAGACGCAGGGAGTCACTCTCAAGAAGTTGACTATCAGACATTCTAATGGGGGCAGGTAAGGATATCTATGGTGGTTTATGGAGAATAGTTTAGTTTTAGAGGCGTTAAATTTGACCATCCAATTGTTGCCCCAGTTAACAACCGATTGGAGGTCCATTTCAGGACGCGCGGCCAGGTTAGTTTTGACCGCGACACTAGATTTGGTTTTGAGGCAGGAGTAAATTGTAGTGTCGTCCGCGTAGATGCCAACTTCAGAACCTATGGCGTCAGGAAGGTCGTTGAAGAAAATAAGGAAAAGTGTGGGGCCAAGGATGGAGCCTTGGGGAACACCTGCGTTCGTGGGATAGGAACTGGAGGAGAAACCGTTGAGAACGACCTTCAATTCTCGATTTGATAGGAATGATTGTATCAGATCAAACAGTCGACCATTAATACCGTAACCCTGGAGCTTACGAAGAAGGCCGGCATGCCAAACCCTATCAAACACTTTGGAAATGTCTAGGTCCACGGCACGAGCCTCTCCACTATTTTGAAGTGCTTGGTAGACGGTTTCAGTGATGGCCGTAAGCACGTCAGCTGTAGAACGGGCGTAGCGGAAACCGTATTGCTTGTCTGAGAGAAGATCGTGTGTGGTAAGGTGGTTAACCACTTCTGCGTTGATTAGGGCTTCGAAGACATTGCCGAAGAGGGTAGGAGACTAATAGGACGGTAATTAGCGTGGTCAGAGGGGTCTCCAGAGTTCTTAAAGACAGGAACAATGGATGCGGACTTCCAGCAGTCGGGAAAGCAGAATTCCTTGAGGCAGTAATTATACAGTTTAGAGAGGGCGGGTGCTAGTTCAGGCGCGCATACTTTTAATACATCAATTCCGTGATCTTTTTCACATTCTACAACTGTAATGGGAATTATTTCAAAAAGCTTGTCGGTTTCAAAATTGCCTTGAAATGTACCCATTATTTTTATAGTCGTTACATCAAATTGCTTTAATTGGATGCTGCTTTTTTAAAAATTTACATCGTCCTAATTTTATTCAGAATTTTTTTTGTATCGACGTGACTTCACTGCTTGTATCAATTTGCATGTTAAATATTTGGCCATTTATCCTTATTTTTTCTCTACTTCTTTTTTGTGTATTCAATTTAAATATCTCAGCTTCTTCTTCGAGTGGGGGGATTTGTACCGTTTGTATTCTTTCTATTTTCTTTTCGTATTTGCATCCGTTCTGAAAATTACCTCTTTTTTGTCAATTTGAGCATATTTTTCCTAGAGCTGAACATTTGTACGTGTCTGTCTCTTGATTTTTCCCACAATATCTACATTCAATTATGGATTTGGTCGTGCTCGTTCTGTACGTCTCGAATTCTTCTTTTGCTTGATTAAATTCTTTAATCAACTCTAATTGTAAAAACTCGACGCTAGCTTCCAAACTCATGCTACTACTTTGTAGACATTCTAGTATTTTTCGTTTCTGGTTTTGGTCTTGCAAGACTACAGTTATTCTGAGAAGGATTGATTCATCTTCTATGGAATCACTTCCCGTGCTAGAATTTTTCAAATTCACAATACTTAGCTCGTTTTTTAATCTATGTTAGTATTGTATAATGGGCTCATTGGGTGCATATCTTGTCTCTAAAAATTTCGTTCTTTCGGCGATGACCAATCTTTTCTTTGGTCTTATGTTCTTTTTTATAATTTTAATAATTTCTTTAAAAGTCATTTCTTCTAATTCGCTCGGGTAACACATTGTCGAAATTTTCTTCACAGCTTCGCACGCAGCGGTAGCACGAAATCTGTTATTTCGTTCTCTGCTCCATTGCCCTTTGTGTCTCTTAATTTTTTTATTCTTTCAAATGCAGCAAAAGTTCTTATTCATATTTCTCTGTTCTGAGTCGTCCAGCGAATTTAAGGATCCTATCAGGGACGCCATTGTTACGTTTTGCTATCTCTCTGCGTAGTAGTAGTCGTAGTACAGTTCTCCGTATCCTGAATAGCAACTGGGTTTACTAGACATAGCCACCTTATGTTCCACAATTGCTCTCTATTTATACATGTCTTTCTAATTTGCATACGATACGAAAATGAGATTAAAAACAGACGCCCGTTATTGGAAACTGAAGGCAAGTACAATTTAGGTGATTTGACCGACAATGAATCTGAGAAAAAGAGAGAAAGAACCAAGCAGACAGACAGTAAACCCACGCGGTACCGGTTCTAAAGTACCAAATCACATAGCCACACCTGAGCAAATGCAAAACCCACATTCGTCTTTCCCTTCAATCCATTTCTTTTATCAGGTCAACATCTTCATTCGTTTAAGTCGTCTCCCTTTATTTATCCCATTTTTTTATTTTTAGTTTATCTTCTTTTCTACTCTGTTTTCCCCTTTCTCTTCTCACATCGCTTTTTTCTTTTTCTTTCTTAATTCTTGTCGTTCGTTGTTTCCCTATTTCTTAGAGATTTTCTTCCTTTATTTCTATTAATTCTTTTATTCAGTTTTCCTTTCTTCGACTTCTTTTCATTCCTCTTTTTCTTAATCATCCCAATTTATTTTACTGTGTTTCTCTCTTTCTTACCACTTCATTTAAACTTTTTTTCTCTCGCTTCGTTTCATATCTCTTTCTTTCTTATAACTTTATTCTGTGTTCCTCTCTTCCAAACCAAAATGATTTTATCCCGTCTTCCTCTTTCTGTTCCAATTTCTTTTAGTTCATTTTTCTTCATATTTCCATTTTTTTATACTGTCGTTCTGCTGCCTTACCTGCCATGGCCACACATTAACTACTGGGCAACAGGGAGTTTCAAAAGACAAGATAAAATGTTTCATAAACAAAAAAAAAAAAAAAAGAAAAAATCACCGCTCTGTTAGATTCGGGAAGTAGTCATATTGAAACCAACCTAGCCAAGTATATGAGCTTCAATGTTAGACTTACTAACTCTACCATCAACATGGTTTCGTCTGAATTGTTATCAAAAATTGTAGGAAAATGTAAAGCGAATCTTATGGTAGGTACGAAACTTAATTTATCCTTAATAGATAATTTATATGCTGATGTCATCCTCGGACAAGACTTTCAATGTCCGCACAAAAAAATAAAAAAAATTATTGAGGGTAACAGACCACCTCTAAAACGGTGCAGACTAGTTAGCATGAGGATTTCAACCTCTCCTTTGAAAATCTGTCGCCTGATTGCAGACCTATATCTGTGAAATCCCGACAATACTCTAGAGAAGTAGAGGCACTTATAAGGAAGGAAATAAAATTGAGCCCAGTACCGTGGAGCGCGCAAGTTGTGGTAACTAAGGACGAGAAACGAAAAAAAAAAAAAAAACGAAAAAAATGTTAATCATATATTATTTATAAATGATAAATCGTTTTACCTTAAAAGATGTCTAACCTCGAGCCAAGATTACAACGATCGTTTCGGAAATAGGAAAGTAAAATCTAAACTCTAAACTAGACCTAAAAAGTGCGTTTCATCAAGTTCCCCGACGTAAAGCAGGCCGTCCTTTTGAAGAGGGTGGGAAATTGTATAATTTCAAAAGGATGCCGTTTGGGATCAGAAATAGGGAGGCTGCGTTTAAAAAAAATTGGATGAAATAATCGAAAAGGAAGGGTCTAAAAACAACATACGCGTATATAGATGACTTGATCATTTTTTGGTATTAATGAAAGAGAACATGGCACCAAGTAAGATTCAAAGAACAGATTGAAAAGTACAGTCTCACCTTAAATGAGAATAAATGTGTCTACAGAGAAACAAAACTAAAACTTCTGGGCTATAAAATAAGTAATGGGACCGTTAAACCAGTCCCCGAAAGGATGAGACCTCTGCAAGAATTCCTTCCTCCGGGCAATATGAAAGCTTTAGAAGAGAATGGTCGGAATATTTGCTTACTTCAGTCATTGGATCCCAAACTATTCGCTAAAATTCACGCGTAAATAACAACATTATATTCCCCTTGCTAAAATAAAAGATTTTTTGAATATTTGAAATGGGAATTGCCCAGAGGCATTAATGAGTATACATTGCGCTTGTGTCGTAAATATTGACCTTAAAGAATTCTGGAGTATCAAGAATAATGGATTTTATCAGGTCGAGAAATTTGCACTCCTCAACAGAGGAAGTAGAGAATGACTGAAAAATGTAATTTGTGTGCGGTAGAAAAGCCAAGATTCAAAACCACTCAACCCCTCAAAAGATTGAAATTATTTTTCATGTTTAGTATGCCAAGTTATATATATATATATATATATATATATATATATATATATATATATATATACACTCTGATAGATGACCTAGTTTTATGTCGGAGTAGGTAAGAAGATTTTTTTCAAAGGAGTGGAATAGCAACTAGTATATCTACTGCGACAAGCCAAGGGGAAACGGTCAAGTGAAGAGATTGAATGAAACTGGAGGATGATCAACTTAGCCTTAAAGTAGAGAGGTTTACCTGTGAATCAATGACAAACCGTTTTATCTGACTCTCTCCATTCGAGTCGTTCTGTGTACAGCTACGAATTGAAAGGAAGTTTTCGTATCCAAGAAAATTTACCTCTGGAAGATCTGTTCCTTCGTGGTTGACGATTCCTGGGTAATTACTCGTATGTTCAGAACAACAAGTACGGACCTACTGTATGAGAAATTGAGCTTTCCCGATTACGTTCTTACGTTAGGTTACCAAATAGAAAAGAAATTAGCCTTTCTCTACGTCACCTCACTCCTCTTGGGGAGGCAACGACAAATATCTGAACATGAAGCAATTACAATAGACACAAATTGCCCTATAACGGATTCGGATGTAAATAAACCAAAATCAAAAGATACAGTACGATAGCCAGTGTCCAGTGATTCAAATGAATGGGCTGAAGAAAGAACCTGTAACTCCCCTAACTCAAACTCTGCAAAAATTTCCTCTGCAAATCCTCTAAGAAGTCTAATCGTATCACCAAAGAACCTGAACATTTTGGTATCGAACACTAAAAACAAAAAGAATTTAATTAATTTGAAGTTGTTTTTGCAACTACATTTCTTTTTTTGCCGAAATTAAGTGTTCCAAATTTATATTGTCAAAAAAAAAAAAACCTGCCCTAACTTTGAAGAGGAAAACTACTAAAAAAACAGTAGTGAATACTTGTTGCTAATAAAGCTTAGCACAGAAAGGAAACTATTAAAATTTCAATTCTAAAGGATATAATATTTCTTTTTGAATAATAACGTAAAGAAATGAAAATCTTTTTGCTCTTGACTCACGATCAAAATATTGCTTTTCTTCTTCAGTTTTAGTTAAGTAAAAATTTAAAACTAGAATTTTCATTTATTTTTAAAGATTCTGATCAATGAATTATTTTTTATTGTTTGTTGTTGCATTTAAAATTTTCCCTCAGAGAGACTAGACAATTACACCAGGGATGGAGTGACAATAACTCTTTACAAGATTCCGCCTCTCTACTAGACATTAATGTTATCGTTAATAGATCTTCAACAGACACACACACACATATTTATATATTAGTTTCAAGTAAAATATATCACCATTATTTTTACATATTTTTAAGGAAATGTTTTAAGTATCTTTGAAGTTTTCTTTTTTCTCGTTATGTGCACTCAAATCAATTATTTATGCCGGAATTTACGGAATGGAGAATCAGTTTTTTAAATATTTTTCTTTGTGATTGATACAGTAAAAGACACTTTTGAAAGAGATAGTCAATATTAATGGAATTCAATCTCAGCTTAAACAGAATCTACCAAGTATGATGGTTTTTCTGTATGTGTTGGGGTTTGAAGGAAATTATTTCTGATGAGTTGTTGAAACCTGGAAACAAACTGTTCTTAAGTAATAATACAGTCAGCAATTGGTTCGTTGGAATGTCACATTCGAATATACGTAGCGTTTCTCTGGCTAAAAAAGCCGACAAATATCTGTACTGGATGACACTACCCATTTTTATGCTGCAAGTGTGGTAAACGCTCATGGAATGGAAAATACTTCGACATCCAGAGTAGTATCCAAACGTGTCACCTTGAAAATATTCTTTCGTTATATATAATATTCCTTTGCTAGTCATCAGTTTTACCAATTTCAAGCTGGATGTTAGATCCAAAAAGAAAATGTAAAGAAAACAGTTGGTAGCATTGGTTGAGTGTGTTCGGTATTTGGAATTAAATTCAATGTAAATTATTTAAGCGTTGTCCGAATGAAATTCTCAAAATGAAATAATATTACAAAGCTCGAGAATCCTACATAAACCGGCTGATTTTCAAAATGGCAAAATCTGGTGTTATTTTGAGGTAAAACGGACTCGATTATTTTAGCTACGATAACGTAACAGATCCCTGTAACATGAATTGAACATTTATACGAAGCCCTACAAAGAGATAAAGAAAGAATGAAAGAGAAATACTGACTTTGCTTGTTGGATAGCGCTAGGCATTGGTCGTTGTTTATTAATGTCAGGGTTTCGAATGTTAGTTTTCTTTTGCTGATAGACAGGAATTCAGCAATTAACATATTAACTGAGCACAATCTTTGCAACCTGTTTTCCTTTCATTTCGTCCGGTGCTGGATTGGGGCAAGTAACTTAGTAAATTTGATAGGTGTCTCTGATAAGTACTGGTGCCATCGATTTTTATTGGCACTTCAGTGACTTTGTCGGGAATTTCACCATCTCTAAGAGAAATACATCTATACGTTAACTAACTGATATAGAATATCACTTTTACTTGTATAAAAGGACGGAAACTTTTAGAATTTGAAAGTCTTAGCTCAGCAAGACGTTTAGGCAATTGCACATTTTGATATTATTTTCTGTAGAGAATTCACATATAGAGGCACACAAACAATGACGGGCAACCATTGAAATCTAGGGGAGATTGATTATTTTTTGCTATTATTAGGAAGGGAGAAAATATTTGTTACTGTAGAAATCTTCAATGGACTGTTCCATATATGTCAACTTTTAAAATGTTATATTTATTTCATGCGGAAATTGACCATAAAGGCATATTGTCAACACAGTGCAACCCGAGGCATGTATTACTTTTACTATGAAAGAACAAAGGAAAATAAATTACATGTATGCATACATAAATTTTACCCATAAATGTTTCATACCACAGTATTAGGGATAGAGCATATGTAAAAATAAAACTGAACACGGCCGGCCGGGGTCGATCCTGGGTCTTTCCCAAACTGGTCATTATCGCAGTCGGTCAATCTGGTTTCAGCTTCGTTCTGCTTCTGTCTCACGTTTTGTTTCTTTATCATAGAGCAGTGAAGATCGAATTTCGTCCGTACTTGAATGCTGGATCAGACCGTGGCAGAACCGTGTTACAATAGAACAATGAAAGCTTCCGCTGGCGAGAATAAAAATATCATAACGAAATAAGGAAAACAGTCGGCGGGTTAATTTTCAATTTGTTTATATAGTTTTTGATGCAACAAAATTAACCTTTACCGTTAAACTCTATCGTGACACTGTCATTTTCTTCTAAAACTTTGAGCGGATTCAATCAGCAAAGTAAGATGTCGTTCGGAAATTCTTTGGGCTGAAGGTCAAGTAGAGTTCATCAGCTCCTTCGTCCGTTGCTCTTTCATCTCCTCTACGTCTTTTGCCATCTCTCGCTCCAACTGCTATGTCGCTTAAACGCTCTGTTTTAAGTATAAGTATTTCGCTCGATTCCCATCGCACCTCAGGACTCATCAATATTCACCTCAAATATTTTCTCCAATTTTGGAGAAACGACACTGACTTTCAAACAAACCGATTGGTTATTCAAAACAATACATTCTTCGACAACAGACATTGTTCATCATTCCTTTCTATATCCTGTCGACAATCGGCCCGAAATCGGTTACTTATTCAAACAATAATATTTTTCCGATAACAACTTTATGTTTATAAATTATTTCTTTGTCCTTGTTGTCGATTTTCCAATATGACCCATATATGCCCATTTTGCATATTCAAAAAACGATACTCCACATTGTTTACATTACTGGCTTTGCGATTTATAACAATTCCATCTGCCTCTAGGCCGATAAGAAATCCACTTTCCATATTTCTCAAATCATATTTTGGACTCGACATCCCATTCTGCGTTTCTGTTTATCAGAAAAAAATCACTTTTCTTTTTTTCCTTGCTCCATATTTCAACTCATGTTTTCACCTTAACGTTTTTAACCCTTCCAATTCTCCAATTCCAATGAAGCCTTTTAAGTCTTATTTCATACTACCAGTGTCACATTCCTTTCAACTACAACCAATGACATTTTATAGTATCACACTGAAATCAACACTAATCAGCGACAGTCTGTTTCATGCGTGAACACAATCTTCAGGTCATATGTGTTGTATTAAAATTTGTAGCCATAACACAGCTACAAATAAACTCACTGGGATTCAAAGTTATTCTTGAATAATTTGAAACATAACCGTTACCCACTACCCAAATATCGTTAGAATGATACAATAGACCTTTCTACCTATAATACACCGTTGACCAGCATATATAAATGATTGAACCAAAACACGACACACATGGCCCAAAACAGGCTGTCGCCGTTCCGTGTTGATTTCAGTTTTATATTTACGTACGCTCTATCATTGATACTGAAATTTTTTACCCATAAATATCGCATAACGCAAAACTATTTTTTTAAGATTATTTCCGGCGATGTATTAATAAAGCATCATCCCTATATCGGAATTATATTGCTTCTTTAGGCAAAATATTCTGGAAAGGACCAGTTTCTAGAAATCAAAAACCAAAATCGAAACTCTACCTACCAAAGGGACAAAAATATGAGGGTTTGTGAACTTATTACAAAACAATGTTACCGTATTGATTTTAATATACATGTGGAATATCAAAATAATGGCATCTTGTAGATGTATGGACATCTATTTTTCAGAATTTAATAGATTCTGGCTTTTAGTAACGTTTCGAAATTAAAATTAATTTACGACAATACACCGGCTTAATTCCGATGTCCAGAAAGAAAGGACATTAAATATAATGAAGAAAGTTTAAAAATTAGACGACTTAATTATTCAACGGGACATTTGCTCATTGGATATGAATCATTTATTGCAAGAAATTCCCTGAATATGAGAGGCAATTGAAGAAGTATGGAGGTGACATCAATCGAAATGCTGTGAGGGCAAAAAGAAAAGTATGGACAAAATTCCAAATAATAATGTTTCTGTTAAGGGGTCCATCCCTTTTTCATACAAGTGGACTCGCCCAGTGTGTACTTGCACTGCTGCCGGTGAATACCCTGGAGTGACAGTGACAGAGTGAGAGAGTGAGGTAACCGCTTTGTAGGAGTCACAGTTGCGAGCACGTAGACTCAGAAGGTAGTCCTACTTCGATACTGAATTTCCCAGACTGTATATATATTATTATTGCTACTAACCGCATTTTTGGATCTACTAACCGTATTACGAATTGTATTATTACGTCAATACATTTATTTGCTATATTTCATTCCTGCGTTTGTCATTCATTTGAGACCGGATTTCATCCCGGAATCCACAACAATTTCTTAATGTCAGAAATTCAGAGGATTTAGTCGAATACTTTTGGGTTACAAAAACTTTGTAAATCTCTCTTTCTATCGTAGATATGCATATATACATATACTTGTATATATAAATATAGTATTTAAATTTCAATTTTGGTGGGGAAAGCGTGCTCACTATTAGAAATAAAGAGCGTTTGTAAATATAGATATACGAATTGATCATATGTATAAATAATTGTAGTTGGCGCAACCGTACATTGACGTGATGGAAATGCTCAGAACTATATCAGTTGTTCTGGTGAATCAGAATGACCACCGTCTAAAACTGCCTATAGTAAGGCAATGTGAATTATCAGACCATGATAGCGAGTGTCAGATAGATGGGGCATTTTGTTTCCGAAATTGTGAGGAAATTTTACTTCCTTCAATCTGTGGCGTCACTTGTGTATCCCGGGGATGCCTGATAAAAAAGTATTACTACCCACTTTGACCGACCTCAAGTTCTTATTGATTGTGATCAAAAGCATGTGGTTAGAAGTTGTATGGTGACAGAGAAACGACACTGTTTTCAACACCAGTTTTCAACAAATGTAAGTTGGTTGTGATTTCATAATAATGTGAGGTGCATTCCCATGGTATAGAAAGGGTTCGCTTGCCCATGTAAAGATGTCACTATCCGGTGACTACTTGGTTACAATGTTTCGAATTCATAGACTCCATCTAAGTAAACAACAATGTGCTATTTCAGTAGGATAAGGCAAAGTGCCATCAGTTGCCTGCGCTTCCCAGCATTGTTTTGAAGAACATTCCGTATATTTTCAAAGACTGATGTGGCCAGTACTTTCATCCGGCATAAGCTAATTGGAGCATATATGTGATGTAGTGGAGAGTCCTATTCACATGCAACATCCCATACCTACAAATATCAAGCAGCTGTGGCAAATCTGTCGAAACGGAATAGGTCAATATCTCTCCAGATGTTTTTCCATCACTTGTGAAATCGATGGGATGTCACGCCAATATATATATATATATATATATATATATAAAAGGAGCAAGAGGAAAAACTATTCTTAACCGACGCGTTTCGTTCTATTAGGGACTTTATGAAGGAAATGTAGAATTTATTTTGCTGCACGTGTTTATATACAAAGGCAAAGATGTCATTGGTTTATCAAGGCTTGTAAATTTGAGAACGTTCATGAATATTCATCAGGTGGTTGAAAGATCAGACAAAATATATGGACGACACAAAGTGTCATAATTCTAAGTCTGGCGAAAAGTAAAGTCAAGGAATGAGGTAATAGATGTAACCGTTTTCTTTTCATATATATATATATATATATATATATATATATATATATATATATAGATAGATAGATAGATAGATAGATAGATATTATGAAATATAGTTTTAATGTATGCTATATTTATACGCTAAAATGCTCAATATCAAGGATAGATCGTGTTTAAATATAAAAGTGGACATTGAAGTCAACACCTGGAGGCGACAGTTTGTTTCATTTCAAATTTGGTGCACCTCCCGTTTGACCAATTGGTTAGCACTAAATTAGTGTAGACGTTTCTCAATTTAATTCAGAAACATTTCCCCAGTAATAACCCTCTCAGTAATTTTTTTTAAATAAAAATACACTTAAATTAAGTTACAGCTGTGCAGATAGTCTGTAAAAAATTATTAAAAAATATATTAATAAAATTTTAAAACAACACTTAAGCCAAAGTAACAATCGTTATTCCAAAACAGAAAACAGTAATGATATTAATTTGTGTAATTGTGGATATCGTAACGAATGTCCACTACAAAATAGGTGTCTTACTAATTCTCTTGTTTACCTATGTACGATTTTATCTAGTGAAAGTCCAACTGTTAAAAATTTTTATACTAGCAGTACCAAAAATTCCTTTTAAATGAGGTGTTATCAACACATATAATCTTTCAACAACAATGAGTACCGTAACAGAACACCTCTCTGAATATTTTTGGCATTTAAAGGAAATTAATAAAACTCCTACGGTAAAATGGAACATATTAAAAATAAAACTAGAATTTATAAATCCTTCTATGACCCATGTCCTCTGTATTTACAGGAAAAGCTGCATATTATGAAATTTCCTAACAATTAAGTTCTGCTAAACCAAAGAAATGAATTAAGGGTGTTATGCCGGGATTGTATAACTTTTACTTTAAAATAAAGTTAAAAGAATTTTTCATAAAGAATTACGCATTACACAGCCATTATTTTATTACTATATAATGGTTCACACAATATTCATTTCATTTTTTCAACTTTAACATTGCCATGTTATACCGTCCATTCAATATATTAGCATCGTATATAAATGTTCCAAACTTTAACTACTGGCCCCTTTAAGAAGTTTCCTGAGTAATTAAAACATTTTGAAAATGAAAACAGAATTTTTGTTCAAGGTAACTTTATGTCTACTTCAATAAATCTGAACTCCATGTCTGACATATCTAGACATTTGAAAATGAAAACAGAATTTTTGTTCAAGGTAACTTTATGTCTACTTCAATAAATCTGAACTCCATGTCTGACATGTCTAGAGCATCAATTTATCATGACATCAATCAATAAGCTACATACCTCCGACCTCCGACCTTATTTTTCTATTTTAGCTTAGATTTCACTTTTAGTTGGTTAATCCAAACATGCCCACAACTATATATATTTTTTAGTTCTGACCTTAGTCCTCCCCACCCGTTTTAACTTTCAAAAGAGGTAACGATTTGATTTCATATTTTCCAAATAAATCATTTTTATTATGTTATCTACCATTGCCCGAAGAGGAACCATTATAGTTCTGAAACATGAAAGTTTTTGGTATCTGTCTATATTTATAAGATGAGGTATTATGTACAATATTTACATTATTCGGACTATTGTCTTCATCTTTGTTGTCATATTTATCAGCCGTTGTACGCTCCGGCCTTCTTCAGGTGGTTGGAATATCGAACTGAACCCTTTATTTCGCTCGCTGGTGTAGACTGTTCTAGTTCCACATGCCATGTCCAATGGATGTCAGCCGAAAACGTTGGAATAAATATGGCAACAAAGTTGAGGACAATAATCCGAACAATGTAAATAGTGTATGAATTTTTTTGTGTAGCGATGTACAATGTTATTATTGTAATGTATTATAATAAAAATATTATAATTAATATTTTGCTCTACTTTATATTGAACATTTTTTGAAAAAAAGTAAATGCTAAGAACTGTGGATTATTACTCCATCTGTTCTTTCTCTTATTTGATATATATATATATATATATATATATATATATATATATATATATATATATATATATAGCAAGAGAGAGAGAGAGAGAGAGAGAGGAGAGTAAGAAAGAAAGAGAGATAGAAAGAGAGAGAGAGAGAGGTGCAAGGAAAGGATATTTTATATTTATTTATATATATGAATGTTTTTGTTTATAATTTGTTGTCAGTTACCTGACGGACTATGTTTATTGCTAGATACACATATTTAATTTATTGTATTTTTATCTATTTATTCCTCAGACGATGGATGAGAGTAAGGTAAGAAAACTGCGATATATATGAAATAAACTGGAAACAATATATGCAATTGTTCTTATGAAATCAATGTATTGATTCAAGCAATCGCCGTGATCAGAATTCGATTAGGTTCATTCCTCTCCGATTTATACGTCGGTTTAACTAATTAGTCGGTTGATTTCAATTGATAGCTTTGCTTGTTAAGAGGGCATTCCTCTGCGTTGGAAACGGAACGAGCAAAAGTCACAGAACGTTGAGTGGGAAGCAGTGTGGGGTTTTTGCCGAGAGGAAACGTCATTATTGATGTTGGAGTAGATAATTAATTGGCTTTCTCTTATCAAGATGTGTAAAGAGAAGACTTCATGTTTTTTGTTTTGAATTTTGAATTTTTAATAAAAGAAAATCAACGTGACTTCTTGCATTCGAAATTATAAGCAATATATGGGAAGAGTGTTGCTAATTTTGAAGACAAAATGTAGTGGGGGTGTTATAGTTGGGAAAGAAAGAATGAAAGAGAAAAAGAAAAAGGGAGAGAGAGAAAGATAAAATACTGCTAAAAATAAAAAAGTAGAGAGTTTGAGAAAAGTTAGAAGAATCTTGAAAAGTTGACTTAAAAAAGAAAGCGAGCATGTGCCAGAGGAGAGGGTGATATTGATAAAAGAGAAATGTAAAAAGTAAATCGAGTCAGAAAATAATAATAATAATAATAATAATAATAATAATAATAATAAGAAGAAGAAGAAGAAGAAGAAGAAGAAGAAGTAGAAGAATGAGGAGGAGGTGGACGGAATGCTAATTAAAATTGTAAAGAAGAGAGAACAAAACTATCAGAAAGGAAGAGGAGAATGACGAGATATAAAATATGAGGACAGAAGAAGTGGAAGGAGAGTGGGTAGGTAGCAGTTGGAAATGGAACAGACACAACGAGTGGAAGAATTAAGAGAAAAACTTATTGAATGAATGGAATTAAGGAAATTCTTGGTTTTCAAAACAAAACCCGACAGGAAAATCGAAGAAGGAAGATCTTGTTTCACCAAATATCCAAATAAGGATAAATGTCTGTCTTTAAAATCAGATTTCTTATGCAAGTTCGTAAAAAGAAAATGGTACATTGGAAAATGTACAACTTCTTTAGCTACTTGTCAAGTCACTTTATACTTTAAAGAGAAATTGCATTTGTTAAAAAATCGCTTCAGACAGTCAAGCACACACACACGAACTCACACGCACACATATATATATATATATATGAACAACATTATATATATATATATATATATATATATATATATATATATATTCATAAATATTAAAGACAATAGGAAAACTGTAATAGTTGCCGATGCGTTTCGTCTGATGTGGACTTTTCAAGCCAAAAACGAAATGAATTTATTAAACAAAGTAACTAATAATAACAAAACAAAATGTCCTTAGCAACTGGAAGAATTTAGAGAACACTATTTTCATACTGCTAACTGAAAAGTACGTCAATTACTGTCACGTGTGGAGATATTGTTCAAAATATGAAAATAGTGTTCTCTATTTCTTAAATATATATATATATATATATATATATATATGTTCAAGGACATGAGTGTATATGCGTTTAGGTGCGTATATGTTTTGAAAAAAATCCATTTCGTAATCTATCTGATAAAACAGAGTTTCTAAGGTATAAGTATTTATGGGAGAATAGTGCTCATTATTAGTAAGAGCACGTTTGTAAATATAAGTAGTGTGGACATCAACATTGGACAGTAAGAGCGGAAGAATATCGCCATATATATATAGTTGTGAATATTAATTTTTATATGAAGCATAAAAGATTATTGTTTTTTTTTTTTAGAAACAATCTATGATTTTGATTAAAATTAATCTGGATCAATGTATTTCAACAGATTTTTTTTTAGGCTTACATCAATTCATTTCTTTTAAGCTAGGGTTAATTAAGTGTTTTAGATAACTAATTTTTCAACAAGACATAAATTACATCTATTGTTTTTCCCATTGTAAGGTTTAGCTACAACATTCCACGTAATAATGAGTGTATTACCACCATTCTTTAATTGCCAGAAATGTTTTGAGAGAGCGGTAGTGTTTATGTATTTTATATTAACTAATTTCATTCGATGATAGGGAAAACGAAATTTCCAAGGATTTTCTGTGGAACCAAAATAAAATTTGACAACCTTACCGGAATGTATGCTAGCTCGGTATCAGTCGTACATTGACCGTTGAAGTGACAGATCCTATTTTTTCGGCAGTTGCATTTATTTTTTTTAAAGATTAACTCTGTTGACTACATTTGGCATGTATTTATTTGCTTAACGTAGCTATAGTTTGATTTTAACATTATTCTTGTTAAAAATCTTTGGTTAGTGAATGACTGAAGTGCTTATGAATTAAATTTAGTAAAATTCATTTGAACATTATGAATAAAAGGTGGATTATACCATATAACGTTACTCCTATGGTGTTTCTGTTTATTTTCATTTTCTCAGTATTTTTTACATATTCTAAACTTACTTTATGGTTGTTTAGTTCTAAAGCTTTCATATAATTTTATTATTATCAAATATTTCCTTATTGCTATAGTAGATAATCTAGCTCGGACTGATTTCATGTAAATTATCCATAATGTTATCAGATTGGTTGGGTTCTTTCCTGACATATCTATGGTTTTATAGATCTTTCGTATATGGTTTTATAGTGATAATCATTATGCAAGTTCAAGGTCATATTGAGAAAGTTGATCAATTTAGCATTGGACAGTAGTGTTAATATTTAGCACGTTATCTTTGAAAAAAAATCAGTTCCTTTCTCAATCAGTCTATATTTTTTGGACTTGGTTTACAGAGAAGAATTACCTCGACATTTCTAGAGATACAGGTGTCCTTAATGTTGTATGCAAATACACGAAAGATGCTATGGGAATTAACCAGTGGCATAAAACAGTAGAAACCATAGTATAGTTTACTAATATAAAAAGGAAGAAAGAATGTATATTCATGCAATTCGATATTTGTGACATTTACCTGTCCATCACCGAGAATTTGCTAATGTCTGCTATCAATTTAGCAAAAATTACTGTCCTGTCCTATTACCGAACGCAAAATCAAAATACAGAAGCAGGCAAAAAAACCTATATTAATCCATAATGGTTATCTGAGGACCAAAAGAAATTAACCAGACTTTAAAGTTGTTCTGGGAGCATATTCAGCTGAGATGCATGGTCAATATCGATTGCTTTACAGATGCTTCTTTGGATTTTGTCAAGAATCTTGAGATGTACAGTAAGGGCACAAGATCTGATATGACAACAGTATTCAATGCATGGACGAATGATAGATTTGTAAATGTTCAAGATGGTTTCCGACGAGAAAATTTTCTGGCACGTCCCTGACAAACGCTTTCATGATATCTTGAACCAAAGCTCGAGCTTCACCGTTCTTATCCCGAGCTTTGATATACAAATTCATTGATGGCTGTTAACACATCACCAGTATATCTGGCGAAACGGAAGCCATATTTTTTGTTCGATGGGAGGTCGTGAGAAGTAAGATGCTTCAACATTATATATATATATATATATATATATATATATATATATATATATATTGAGAGAGATGAAGAGATAGATAATTTATCTAGATAGTGATAGACGGAGAGAAAAAATAGAATGTGAGAAAGAGGATAAAAATTGGAAAGTGAAGAGACGTGATGACTGAAACAGGAAGGAAAAAAAGAGAATAAAAGAAAAAAGACAAACGCTGAAATTTTTGCGTAAGTGCAAATTTCAAATATCGCCCGAGATCCAACGAATAGAAAACATACAAATCAATATTTTTTGAAAAATTCTTCCAGATAAAATCATTTATGGAGTGAAATTGGAAAAACACTTATCATTTAATGGAATAGAATGTAGAAAAATTCTCTTTAACTCAAAAGAATTTTATTTTATATTTTTTTAAATTTAAATTTTATGATAAATCGAAAACGGTGTTTAACTATCGGATACTGTAATCTCCCAGTATATATATCAACGTTTCATATCTGTACAAGCTGTTAGTGTCATAGATAGGGACATATATACCAGAGACCTACACGTAAAGACAAGGATGAATTTCCCACCCACCTACTGATTGGCGTCCACTTATGTTTACATAAATATAAAGATATATCGATTTATTCCGTTTCACGTGCAGGAATCGTGCCTGATACAAACATTTAAAGAGATTCACTCATTTGCAATTATTTAAATTTCTAGTTACACCAAATAGAATTTTGCAGCTATATGTACACGCCCACAAAAAACTAAGTATAAGCACTCACATACACGCTCAGTCGCACACACACACACACACATACGTGCACACACACACACACGTGCACACACTCATATATACATACATACAAAAACATACAAAAAGGTGCTACCCACTTCAAAAAATCAGATCAAATGACTGAACTTGTTTTTAAATTTCTTCATGGTTGAGACGAAAATTTTGCAATACCCTCATTTATTTATTACTCTTTATATACATTTATTCAATACACCTTTTATTGCAAGTGGGTGGTGAATAATATTAAATGACCAATGTTTAACGAGCAACGTCGTGTACAGAGTCGAAATTAAAGTTGATGGATTCCGGACTTTGAATTATATTGGCTCAACTGAAGGCATGTTTTAAAAAAGGTATAACATCTACTTACCCTAATCTAGACTGAATAAAAAAAACCGTAACAGCTCTGCTCTGTCGCGGTATATATGGGACATTAATAATGATAAACTGAACATTTAACCAACGTTACGATAGAGTGAAACAAAAAAAGATGTGCCGTTTATCAGCAGGACTAATTCTAACAACCAATAGAGCAACTCACTGCGTCTTCTTGCCATGAAATGGAGTTATTATATTAAATCAATTGCTAAGTCTGTTGCTCGGAAAGTTGCTTCACAATGTGGTGCTAGACAGTTTTTCTCGCCTGAATCTGTTTTGTATATTAATAAGTATACCATTAATAAATATACCATACATCCGTCTATTAAATATTGCTGTCACATCTGGTCTGGCGTTTTTGCTTTATATGTAGAAATTCCTGACAATATTCAAAGAAGAATCTGCAATTTTATCGGTCCTGACGTGGCATCTCAATTTTAGTCCTTTTCCCACCGCCGTGACGTAGATTCCCTTTGAAATTTCTATAAATACTTTCATGGTAATTGTTCTGATGTGCTTTCCTCGTTGGGAGCTCGACTTCACAAAGTGCAATACTAAATTAGTAGCTATGTCTCGTGATTTACTGTTGAAATTTCTAGTTGTAACCGTAAGTTCTATGCTAATGGTTTCCTCCGCTGCACTTCTCGCTTGTGGATCTCTTCCGGCCTCTTCCTTTCTTATCAACTATGATCTTCAAAAAAATTAATGCAACGGCTTCTGTTTACTTGAAATTATTTATTTTATTTTCCTCACTGTTTTTTTTCACTCCCAGTAATTCTTTACCATCCTAGTGGCTTTTATTACTTTGCTTGGGGGAAATATTTTTCAAATTATGTCAAGAGACAAAATCGGTAATTTTGATGTTCCCGAACCTAATTTTGTTATTAAATAAAAGAGGGGCATAGTGTCAGGATGCATACATACTAAAAAGTATTTGCTAGCAAATATGGAATACGAATGAAGCCTTCAACCAGGTCAATACGGGGAGAAAATGGAATTCTTTATATTTAATCTACACTGAATACATATATATATATATATATGTGTGTGTGTGTGTGTGTAAAAATATATAGAAAATAGGAAATAACTCGTTATATTCCCGCCAAAATTTCGCTTGAAAATGGAACAGAGCTTGGTACTTTAATTCAATTTAATTCAAATAATTATACTGAAGTTTTCGGCTCTTGTTTTGAAACATGAGAACTCTTATGTAGCGTGTTGGAATCATATTTTTAAATAAATAATTATATATATATATATATATACATACATACATCTATATATATATATATATATATATATATATATATATATATATATATATGTATGTATATATATATATATATATATCGTATTTCTACCGTATAACAGGGTCTTATTATTTGGCAAGAAATATTCCGAAAAAATAATATTCATCTGCTGATTCATTCATTGTATTTTTATATTAAACATTATTTTGTTATGTAATCAGGGTTGAATAATTTCTAATTAAAATTCGGAGATCAACAGGGAACTAATGTGTTAAATGGCGCCTTCAGGTATTATTCTTGTACTGGTAACCCAACTATAGGCACAGAAACACACACACACATATATAGAGATAGATAGATAGATAGATAGATAGATAGATAGATAGATAGATAGATAGATAGATAGATTAAACTAAATGAAATCGCCTAGACTGTATGCCCAAAATGCATAAAAAAATGAATTTAAAATCTTCAGCGTCCCCTCTCCTTCATGCGCATGTGTAGTCGCATCAACGTCAACATCACTTCTTCCATTCCGATGGATTCTAAAAGGACGCGTCACGCGAATATTTTTCCATTTTATCATAAATTTCTATGAGATTAGATAGATAGATAGATAGATAGATAGATAGATATTGGATATACATAACACGCTGAAGATATGAGAATGGAAACGTAGGTTCAATATGTCTGAAAGCTGTTCCTAACCGCCTTAGACAAGTATTTTTCAGTGTAAGCATTTACTTTAGACTTACATTATGTATATTTCATCAACTCAGACTGCACTAATTTGGTTCAAATTTGTTCCGACTTCATTCTGTTTGAAGTAAAATAAAATTTTGAAAGTGCAAAGAATTTATCGGTAAAAGCGTTTCAATAAAAAAGCAAAAGCAGAACAAATGAAGATATTAGATAAAAAAAACAATTAGAGACACTCATAAAAATGGAGACAATCTTATAAAATACTGACCGAATAATTTATCAAAACTGCTGTAGAATAAAAAATTGTAACAAAATTGTTGATGAATCGGGTGATGAAAGATGAGATTTGATGCATTAGCCGAAGGTATTACACATTCCAACTGTATCTAATGCAGATTTGAATGTTTGTTTGAAGTCTATGAATTCACTGAAACCAACTCTGGACATTTTGTCATGTAAAAACACAAGAGTCTTTCTTGTTTAGATGTCTTTATCTGAACAGAGGGCATTTTAAGCAATTTGGAAATATAAAAAATACATACAGGATTATATCTGAATTTTAATCGAAATTATCCTTTTGTATTAAGAAAAGAATAGCATTAAATATCGGTTAATGATACATAGCAATGATTCCCTGAATCTAAAGGTGAAGATAAAATATGTAAAAAGGAATTCGGTAAAAGAACAACTATTATTGCAATCTAACGTCTGGAATGGATTGAAATCGGACAAAGGCTGGAGACATCGATTATGTCGGGAAAGTAAGAATAAATATGTACCATGAACGCGGTTCAAAAACATTTGTAGACGCCACAGAGCAGATTTCAGGAACATAATTATTTTTGCGAATGCTTTACAAAAATGGTTTATTGTAGAAGAGGAAGATAATAAAAGATACAATATTCCATGAAAACACAGAAAACAATATAAGGGTGAATCTAGCCAAAACCTGAAAGAGAGACTTGAGGAACGTTATCTCTAAAAGAACTAGAAAAGCCCCTATGGCAGATCATATGTAAAGGTACCCGTTACACTTTTTGAAAAAAGATTAAATAAAAGAAAAAAATTGAAAGACGTAGTGTATATATATATATTAGCTTTACGAGTAAATGTGTGAATTTTAACGCCCTGTGAATGTTTATGTTTAGTAAAGATAACAAAACTCGTGTAATTGTTTGGCCGAACAGGGCTTAAGGGTGAAATAGCGAGATAATAAAATTAGCTAAGAGCTACCAAGGACATGAAATTATAGAGAGTCTTGATAGTCCACGTCCTGAAAGGATTAGGAGGATTAGAAGCATCATGATGATGATCAAGATGATGATAATCATCTCCGCATGCAAAATATGCAATGACCTATGATGCACCCGGTGTTAAGAACAGGATAATCGAAATATTTTATGTCTTGCTGCAAACAGTTTTAAATTTCTGTTTGCTGGCTTGTAATACCAAGACACACACAAAAAAAAATCATTTTTTATACAGATTGTCCACTTGATGAAGGTTGACTCGGCTGCATTTGTGCAATCATAAGAAAATGAAAAAAAGACAAACAAAACAAAGTTAGTAGCCCTAGCAACACACGATTGAATGATAATGACACTCTGCTCAAATGACAGATGCTACCTATATTTTTACGAATTCAGGAAAACCAAAGTTTATTATGAAGTCCAATTTTTTTACAAAATGCATAAAATAAAAAATATATCGAAATCAATAGAAAAAATGAAGATAGTCAGTTTAAAAATCTTCAATAGAAAATATTCAGTCTTAGATAAAATGAAGACAAATTTGAATAACAACAATACCTGATTTCAGTAGTGACAAGCTTTTTCGGAAAACAAAGAGGAATTAGTTTTATTTTTGGAGAAAAATTATCAGCGTCGTCATTAAATTTAAAACGATTTTTGGTGTTTTTCATCAAACAACGCATCGTAAATAAACTACGTCTGCTTGTGTTTATCTTTTGTTTTTTCACTGATGAGTAAATTCAAATTTCATTTACCTAACACGAATGTAAAAGAAACAGATCTTTAGTTAAAACATATAAAAGATTTTTTTAAAATATCTACTTTTTGTAAACTGCAGAAAACAGCGTAGCTTTTTCGAATCTATCAAACTCTTCTTGAGTCAGCTCATGGATATTTTCACAGAATCTAAATGACACTCTTGGCCGATTGCACAATTAATAAAGATATGAGTAAAAATCAAAGAAAATTTTTTAAAAATTTCTTTAAAATTATGAAAAATATTTTCTCGTTGTTAATATTTCTGACTTGTTTCCTCGGCAATTCGAACTGCACACGTCATATTATGAAGCAGGGAAACACATTTCTGTACTTCAGCTGATAATACATGTATGTGCTTCTAAAATCCGGCATAAGTACAGAGAATACTTATTTATTTTAATCTACTTACATCTAATTCTAAATATATTTATTACAGGCACAAACAAAATTAGTGAGTCCCTCTTTATATTGGTGCGAGTACGTTTGTCCTTTGCTGAAAGCGACGGTATTATGCAATGAAATAAATCGGATGATAATCTTATAACGGTATTACTTCTAGAAACGTTTGGATCCACAAACGATATCTTAGGGTGTATGATTATTAATAATCAGACAAAGATTTGAATAGAAATACGACAGAGATTGTTATGAATGGAGTAATACACACGCGGAAAGACTCATCTTTCTAGGGAGATATGAATAGACAGATACAAATCGATGAAATATGAAATATAAAAAGATGTACGAACAGATTTAGATAAATAAATAGATAGACTTAGATGGATCACTTTCAGAAGATGTGGAGCTTTATTGATGAGTAGACAAATTTATATCAATCCGACGATCGGTTTTAACGAAACTCAATATTATTATTTTTGAGTCTTCCCACTCGATGTTTGTGATGTCGCTTTTGCAACATTTTCTACGTTATTCTCACTGAACTTAACATGACTATATTTTTGGATATCTTCAATTGTTCTTCGAATCTCCAATTCCTCAAGTTCCCTGGCTTGGATTAAGTAACAACAACAATTCTTTAACCTTTAGCCTTCTCTTCTTCTGTTATGTTGGAAGCCTTCGCATAATTTTGGTCAGGATAATTTTTCTAAGTTCT